>PVKS010008797.1:0-67374 GCA_004027875.1 Aplodontia rufa
TGTTTTCTTCATCCTTTAAAAGCGCCCACCTCCATGAGCTTCCTGGGAAGCTACCCTTGTGATTTTCCTTCTGTTTTCTTACAATGTAGAGTAGTTTAACAATCTTCAAAATGTCTCGCCTATAATTACTGAATTTCATTATGTGGTAGGCACTATTCTAAGAGCTTTACAGGCATTACCCTTACTAAATTGTTGCAGAAGCCCTTTGAGGTATATGGGACCACCAGACCCACAGGTGAGTAACCTGAGATACAGAGAGGGTCTGTGACATATGGGTTTTGAGAGTGCTTGCTGTACCCCTGCACCTTAATGTTTCTTGCAGTTTTCCTCATAGCAGACAGGGGCTCCAAGAGCCCTTAAAACCTGGACATGCTTAAGTGAGAGAAGGCAATTCTGTGAGATACCCAGAGAGTGGAAAGCACCCAGCTCTCTAGTTAAGTGGCATGATAGGATGATGTTTTAGAAGATCTGGAAGGCAAATAGGATTGAATGTGACTTTTTACCATTGAATGCCAGAATGGTAGAGCTGAGTTCCTGATGAGGTTCTTAGGCAAGATCCTAAGAGATATAAAGAAACATCAGCCAAGTTGACAGAAAAGGCAGCAGCAGGGTTGGATTTAAGGATGTGGGCTCCGTGTGTGGAGCAGTGTTGGTTTGTCAGCTCTACTAACAGAGACTCTGGGTTTGTTTCTGAACTCGAGGTCCTGAACTTCATTTCCTTATCTGTAGGGTTAATACCTACAGATAAGGGTTCCTAATTTAGGATGTAGTAACTTGATAAATCCTACTACCTCTTCATAATTCATTCAGTAATTAAATAAAAATGTAATTCATTCAGTAATTAAATGAAAAAATGCATTATGGCTTGTAACACGGTACACTGTATAAACATAGGCAGAGTCTAAGATCGAGGAAGACATATCAGTGAGCTATAGGAACACTTTGAGGAAGGCCATTTTTCCTGAGAAAAGTCCGTCAGGTCAGTCAAACATAAGGCAGGGGGCTACCACTTATTATCTGAGTAACCTGGGGCAATTACTAAACCTCTCTGGGCCTCTGCTACTAATCTTCTCAACAAGGAAAATGACAGTTACCTTTTAGGGCTTTGATGAGGATTAAAGTTAGATAATAAGGTCTTTAATTGCTAAACCTACTTTCTTATTACTTTCATATTTGATGCCATTTAGTAAATGTTACATTTGGAAAAGCCTTTGATTGTGGTTTCTCCAGGATCCATTTTTATTGCTATCTTCCTTGGAACTCCATTCTCCCTGCCATTCAATGGGACGGTGAAATTGTAGAGATTTTAATTCCTTAAGGTTTAGAAATGAGGAGTAGCTCATCCAAGAAAATATACCTTGGAAAACAAAAGAGAGAAAGTTTCATTAAAAACAAAGTATAATAGGGCAGGCAGAAAGAGCTATTTCTGTCGGTTTAAAATGAGGCAAAACTAAGTAGGATTAGGCCTTGGCACTTTCTTTTCGGTGGATAGTGAAGAGATTGCCAGGGACATGTGAGACCATTGTTATTTTGGACTTTTAAAGTAGGAGTCGAGAAAATAGCAGTAAGCAGTTAGGTGACTTGGAAAACTGATCTGTGTTCTCAAGAGAATCTGTTTTTTTGGGCTTAAGTAAAGAGAAACATGGAACCATGGGGAACCCAAATGGGGGAAACCATGGTCTGGCACCAGTATTGGCTTGTTCTGTCATTACACTGCTGTTCTTGATTGTTTGATGATGAACTCCTCCTAACTGTAAGACCATGTCTATCGAATAAAACAAACAAACAAACACAAAAGAGAATCTGTTTTATTTTTTGATTAGGACTTGTGTCCTTATAAGGAGATCAGGGCAAATTTCTGATTCACTGTACTATGCATCCTTATATGATTATCTTCTCTCCTATCTAATTGATTTTTGAAGCAAACTACATTTTCATCCTTTTCATTTTGGGTATGTTATACACATATTTCTGTACAATTGCTGTGGGCATTTCTTTTAACATAAGAAATTCTCGAGAAGCCACTCTGATGTGAACCTATAGCAGCATAGCTTCAGGAACATACAGAATGCTGTTCTTGTACATCTCCTGCCCCATCTCCCTCAGTTTTTGATGTCACAATGTAACATGTATGCATTGTGTGTAGAATCAAGGTTGAGGTGGTCTTTGTGGGCCTGTGTACCTCAGCATGATGAGCAACTTTTAAGGCATCCCCTGGGCCAGCAGAGTGTCCCCAAATTTTCTTTCAAAGAACTATTCTCTTCTGTACCCTGTAGCCCTTAGTGAGTATGCTGTTACAAATTCCTGAGATATTCTCTAGTCATATTTTCTGTGTTTGTAAAAGTACCTAGAATCTCATTAGGGACTATAATCTCTTCAGCAAGCACATCTTCCTTAGTCCCAGATTTACATGCACCTTTCTGGACAAACTGTAAACTTTTGAAATCTTTTAGCTCTGTTTTATGTTCCTCATTCTCACGGTAAATCAGGTCAAAAGTTGGCAGCAATATTCATGCCAGTGACTGAATGCTGTGCTGTCTTGAAATTTTCAGACTAATTAGTCTATCCCTTTAAAATTTAACCTCACACAGTCTCAGGACATGGAAAAATGTAATTAAGTTCTTTGCCACAATATAAAACAAGTGGCCTCTAGTCCTATTTCAAATAGAGTCCTCATTTCCCTCTAAAAGCTCATGAGCATGGCCTACATTTCTGTTGGCATTCTGAACTTGAGCTTCCTCTGGACTCACCATTAAACTCTGCTTACAACAATCTAAAGATTTACCAGCTTGCATCTCAAAATGATTAAAAATTATTACTGCCAATCAGCTTCAAAGTTTTCTGATCCACATGGTCAGTTTAGACAGAGCAGCGACCCCACTTCTTAGTACCAATTGTTTAAGTTAGTTTTTTTGTCATTGTAACCATACCATCTGACGAGAACAACTTAGAGGATGAACTATTTCTCTGGGGATCCTGATTTCAGAGTTCACAGTTGGACAATTCCATTGATCTGGGCCCATGATGGGACAGCACATCATGAGGAAAGATCCAGTGGAGGAAAGCTGTTCTCCCCCTCTATGGTAGCAAGGGAGCAGAGAGAGGGGAAGGAGCACCCTCCCAGGGCATGACCCCAGGGATCCACCTCCTCTAGCCATACCCCACCTGCCTAGAGTTACCACCCAATTAGTCCACTGAAGCTAAGATGGTCTGATTAGGTCACACCTTTCACAAGCCAATTTTAACTGTGAATATCCCTGCATTAAAACATGCACCTTTGGGAGATAACTCATACCCATACCATAACAGGCTATAAGCCTATCTACTTGGGACACTGAGGCGGGGAAATCACATATTCAAGCCCAGCCTGAGCAAATTAGCAAGACTTTGTCACAAAAAGTCTGGGGAAATATCTCAGTAGTAGAGCACTTGCCTGATATGTGTGAGGCCCTGGCTTCTACCACCAGTGTCTCCATTGCCAAAAAGGGATGGGGGTGCTTGAGTTAATGAGTTCAATCCTTCTGTCCCTTCTTTCATGTTAGGGTACAGCAACAAAATGCTTTGGTCTTGAAATTACCAGTCTACAGAACTGGGAGTTGTTAAGTCCTGTTAATAAATTACCTAATCTAAGGTATTTTTGTTAAAGATGCATGAAGAGACCCAGTCATCTGGGAAAGCCTCCATTTCTTTCTGCTTTGGGAAGGAAAATTTTGTTAGTCCTAGGATTCTTGGCCTCCACATTTTGTCTTTTATCACTTTGAATGTAACAACCCACTGTCTTTTGCATTCTAGGACTTTTAATGAGAAATCTGATGAGAACTGTATGGGGGGAATTATAATGACCCCTCTCTCCATCAATCCTTAGGTGTTCAGACTGTATTCTGCAGTGTCTTAGGGAACAGAGCATTTTGATATGGTGTCACGATGTGAGTGAGGTGCTACCATACTTTTGATACCAATTATTTGGAAGAAAAAGGAATTGAATACTTGAGTCTAGCTAGGATGAAGTCATTCAAAGCCAAAAGTTATTAGACATTTTTAGACTTGAAATGACAATTCCACTGAAGTACAAATTTTAATTTCTAAACAAGTAAATATCAGTCTCTAAACTCACAGAAACAAAAGGCAGCTGGAGTCCTTTCTTATTCTGAAAATGGAAAAAGTTCTGGGGGCCCAGAAGGGAGATGACCACTGATGGCTATGACCAGGCTTGATTGGGCCATTTCTTGCTCTGTGAGGCCATTGTGAGGAAGTTTCAAACAGCAGGTATATAAGGTAGTGGCCTAGGCTGGGATTTTGTCCATTAGTACAGGAAGCTCTTGGTAGTGATCTGTCGGACTCCCAGCTAGTCAGTGCGTTTGGTGGTTGATGGTTGGTGATTGTGGTGCTTGGATCTTGGTTCTTTGATTTGGGTTTCTTGTTTTGCTTGTTTTGAGTTTTTGATTTGGATTTTTTATTTTGGTTTGTTGTTTTTTTGTAAGCTAGCATCCCTAGTTGGTTTTTCTGCTTAGGCCGTGTAGCCAGAGTAGTGAGAATAGTGCAGGGTCGCAGGGGCCCAGCTCCTGCAATGAGCCAGAGTTCACAGACCATTATGAAGTCCTGAGGGACATTGGCCATGGGGTGTTTGGTGTTAAACTAGCTCGCCATCGTCTCACTGGGGCAGAGGTGGCAGTGAAAGTCGTGTGGAGGTCCTGGAGAATCTCCCGGTCCGCTCCGAGCCATTTATGCTGAGAGGCCTGGATCACCCCAACGTGATCCAGCTCTTTCAGGTCATTGGAACCATGAAGAATCTCTACATAGTGCTGGAGCATGCAGGTGGGGGACAGCTACTGGAGTTCATCACACGTGGTGGCATGCAGGAGAAGGAAGGCCTGAGCATCTTCGTGCAGATGGTGTGCGCGGTAGGTTACTGCCATGACAAGGGCATTATGCACCAAGACCTGAAGCCAGAGAACATCTTGGTGGATGCCAGGGGCACCGTCACACTCATCGACTTTGGCATCAGCACCAAGTTTACGCCTGGGCAGAAGCTGAACAATTTCTGGGGCACCCTCGCTTACCTTGTCCCGGAACTTGTCCAGAGGGACCCAAATGAGGGTCCCCCAGTGGACATCTGGTGCCTGGGGGTCATTCTCTACTTTATGTTGGCAGAGAGACACCCGTTCATGGCGAAGACAGCTGAGGGGCTGATGGTGCGCATCATGATGGTGATTTACTATGTCCCTCACTCTGTTCCCCCCCAAGTGTGAAATCTCATCCACAAAATCCTTGTTGTGGAGCCGGACAAGCGGCCCACGGTCAAGCATATCTTGCGGCACCAGTGGCTGAGGAAGGGTAAGAAGCATTTACCCCACCCTACTGAGGCCCTCCCCAAACACCCAGACCCCGCAATTCGACCATCCTCTTCGACATGGGTTACCACCCATACCAATCCTGGATGTCTCTGACCAAGAGAAAGTTTGATGCAGCCATGGCGACGTACCTCATCCTGCAATACCAGAAAAGCCAGGGGCAGGCTGCCTGCTCTAGGGCAAGGCTCTGCATCCCAGGGTGGGGCCTCACCCAAGTCCCGATCTTCCCAAGTTGCCTGTCCTCCCAAAGAGGAGTTCCAGTGAGCCTGCCCTTTGCACCTTCCCCTTGTCCTGTGAGGAAGCCAAGAACTCATGGCAGAAGGAAAGAAGAAGGGCCAGCCTTCCTGCCATTCCTCTGCGCTTCCTGTCTGCAACGACACCCACTCCCTGCGTAGCCTCTCAGAGTGACCCTGTGCCGCACGTGTCCAGACCCTGGAGATTCCACGCAGGGTGGATCATGCCTACAGACAGCAATGCCTCCAGAGATACACCCCCAGGGCCACCCCCTGACAGCAGAAGGGGCTGGAGGAGGGTGACCCAGAGGTTTGCTACCTGTTTCCAAAGACTCTGCTGCTCTGTGCCCCATGTCACCAATAAACTGGCTCCAGTGTAAGAGGAAAGTGACTTGCTAGATTCATAGTGTAGTGGATGGCCAGATGGCCCTGTGCTCTGTGGATCCTGACATCACCATGTGGGTCATGTGGATTCTAAACAGCTGCAGGAGCAAGATGTACAAACTATTTCAGATTTCCTTCATGGGTTCAAGTAGCCTCCTCTGCCTGCCCACCTGTGAGAGCCATCAGAGACTATTCTCCTTGGGACCTCACTCCCTGCCATGCTTCTCTGTGCTTTTCCCCTATGGTTCTTAATAAATTTATTTCAAATTGTGTAGTAAAATTAATGTTTCAAAGATTTAAAAAATAATCTGATTAAAAAATGGAGGGGCTTCAGAATGAGGGCTTAAAAGGAGGGACTTCAGAGTGAGAGCAGGAGCCCACTAGCCATCCTCTCCAAAGCCTGGACCACGGTTCCTCTCCTATTCAGTGTAGAGACTCAATCACCTCTTGAATTTTGGGGGGGGGTGTCTTACAGAATGCATTAGTAGTGTTAAAAGGAGCTTAAAAATCACAAGCTTTTACCCCTAACCAGGATTACTTGTAAACCTTGCCCAACAGATGGATTAAATCAACATGACAGACTTTGGAAGTCTGCTTACTCTATGCTGTGTGGACACAGAAGCACTACACAACCCTTCAGAGAACAACGAGAACAGAGGCAGGAAGGAAGGGGCACAGGACTAAAGGTTACTGTGGGTACCAAGATGGCAAGTGCTACATTACTGGTGTACACAAAGTACTCTGGGAAGGTTGAGGAGGAAATGAAGACTGGAGTGAGACTCACAAAGAATGTGACATTTGAGAGAAAGCTGAAGGTTAAGTGCTGCATTGAAGGAAGGAAACGATCCTGTATGGGTGGAAAGCCCTGGGCCATTCAGGATGAGAACTCGGTGTGGGTAGATGATCGCTTGGCTCCAAATGAATAGTGATAGAGATGAAGGAAGCTGGTGGAGAATAGCCATCGAGGTAGGAAGAGAATTAGGGATGTTTAGTATTAATCCCCAGAGTGCTGGAAGAGGGAACAGATGACATTAATGCCAAGTTATGGAGAGGTCAGGTAGCAGATGAGAGTGAAGTCATTAGCAGGTCGCTGGTGACAACCCTGAAGAGCTGAGGAACCATAAGCTTTGTTTATTCTTTTGGCAGGGAGAGAGAAGGAGGGAGTTTTTATTTTATTTTTTTGTTCAAGATAGTCTGACATTTAGGAGGGAATTATTGCCATACAACCATGAACAAATGCATAATGCTAGAGCAAGCCAAGGCTGATGCCATTCCATGGTCTCCCCCTTTTGGGTTCCCCCTGATACCATGTTTCCCCCTACTTTATCCCACATTAGTTGAACTTCTCATAGAAGTCAAAGGTTCCCCATTGGATTGATTCCCCCATTCTCACTCTCTCCAGCTGCCTTTATATTCCTCCTATTCCTTTTCGTCCTCCCTGCCACCAGCATCCTAGCATCCTAGCCCAGGTTCCCCCTGCTTGTGTAACAGTTCAGCCATATTGAGATTATTATTAGCTTAGCAAACTATCGGTCTGTTTCTGATTGTATTCTTGCTTCCATAAATGACAGAAAACATTTGACCCAATCTCTGAGATTGGAATATTTCACTCAGCATAATTTTTTCCATTTCCATCCATTTGACTGCAAATGCCATGATATAATTCTAATAGTAGAGTAGAATTCCACTGTATATAAGTAGCACAGTTTTTGAATTCACTCATCCAATGAGGGGCATATGGGTTGGTTTCATAGTCTAGCTATAGCAAACTGAGCTGCTAAAAACATTGATGAAGCTGTATCTCTGTAATATGCTGAATCTAGTTCTTTTGGGAAAATACCCAGAAGTGGGATAGCTGGGTCATAAGGTAGTTCCAGCCCTAGTTTTTTGAGGAGTCTTCACACTGCTTTCCAGAGTGGCTGTACTAGTTTGCAGTCCCACCAATAGTGTGACAGTGTTCCTCTTTTCCCACAGCCCCTCCAGCATCTGTCATTTTTTGTATTCTACATTTTTGCCACTCTGACAGGAGTGAGGTAGAATCTCACTAAAGTTTTGATTCTCATTTCTCTGATTGCTAATGATATAGAGAACTTTCTCTTATATTTATGGGCTTTTTGGACTTCCTCTGTTGAGAAATTTCTATTTAGCTCCCTAGCTCATTTATTGATTGGATTATTTGTGGTTTTGGTGTTCAGAATTTTGAGTTCTTTTTATATTCTGGATATTAGCCCTCTGTCTGAGGTGTAGCAGGCAAAGATTTTCTCCCATTCTGTAGGTTCTTTCTTGACACCCTTGATCGATTCTTTATCTGTGCAGAAGCTTTTTAGTTTAACAACATCCCATTCATTTATTCTTGGCTTTAATGCTTGCGCTATGGGAGTCTTGTTAAGGAAGGTGGTGCCCACCCCTATGTCATGTAGTGTTGATCCTACTTTTTCTTCAAACATTTGTAAAATTGCTGGTTTAATTTCCAGATCCTTGAATCATTTTGATTTGATTTTTGTACAGGGTGAGGGGTACAGATCCAATTTTAGTTGTCTGCATATGGCTGGGAGGGATGGAGTTTTGAAGGGGTGTTGCACATATGTATGCTTAATGGAGAAGATTACTTTGAGCGTGTTTGTGTGCAGAGTCAAGCCAGGTAGGAGAGGGCATTGATGTAGACAGGGAGAAATTCATGGAGGAAGGATACTGAGGAGGCAACGGAGGCTGGGATAAAGAGCACAAATGGCAGGATTAGTTCTTGAAGAAGCAAAGACACATTCTTCTCTGGGCAGAAACAACACAGTGATCAATGCAGATGAAAGTCGAGGAGATGGCATGTGCATCTGCTTTTCAAACTCCCTTGCAGAGGAAGCAGCCTCTTATCTTGAAATTATTTCATCATTTTGTTTGCATTCTACAAGAAATGGAGATACTGTAGTAGAAAACCATTGCAAGTTTTCAAAAACACAATAATCCATACTTCTATCATGTGCCAATCTGGAAACAGATTTCTTTTTTTTCTGTATATTTCTTTTTTTATTAGTGCATTATTGTTTTACGTAATGAAGGGATTTGTTGTTACACGTTCATACATGCACCCATTATGACAATATAATTTGGTCCCATTCCTTCTGGAAATAGATTTCTTAGGGAAAGAATTCCTGGTTGAATCTTTTCATGTATTCAGTATTCAGATTATCTGAGACCAGAATTAGCGAACATCTTAAAGGACTCAGTATGTTTGCATCTTACTGGTTATACTGTAACTTGTAATACAGTATAGAAATAAAACAATAATACATTGGCTCTAAATGCTGCAGATATTAATATCTACATGTTATTCTATTAAGTAAAATCATTTGACCATTTTTAATCTTTAAAAGCAGGGATTTTATACAGTAGAATTTGGCAAAAATGTCAAACATGTAAGAGTATCAGATTGTATGTATCCTTCTAGTGGACACTAAGAGGTACATTGTCCACAGTGGGTAGGAGCCAGGGCTATGGCCTAGGAAGGTCTGGGAATAAGCCCTACCTGTCACTCTTGTTTGCTGCATGACCTTTGGCACATTACTTCATTGCTGTGAGCCCAAGTTCTCTCATTTTGAAAATGTAGTGATGATAGTATCTACTTCATAATATTTTATGAGGATTAAGATGAGATACTATATGTAGTTCTTAGCAACATGCCTGGCGCATAGTAAGCACTCAGTAGTAACTACTGATGGCCATAAATCTATGTAGGTATGTGAGGTTTTCGCACCAGCATCTTGTTCGTAGTAGACATTGTAGGTAATGAAAAATGCTGGAAATGAATATACACTAAATCTGGTGATGACTGTAGCTTTTTTTTTTTTAGAATGAGGAGGAGACAGATAACCAACTTTATTTTTTTTTTCATATGGTTTTAGTTTTTTCAATACTTGGTTGTTTATATGGTGCTGGGGTTTGAACCAGCATCTTCGTTCATGACAGGCAAGCACTCTGTTGCTGAACCACTGCTGCAGCCCCATGACTGTAGTATTTTGAAGTCCTGAGAAAGTTAGCTTCCTATGGTTTCCTGGGCACCTGAAAAAAATCATTATGCCATGCTGAATAGTGTTACTCTGGTGATAATAGTAATCAAATTCTGGAAGTTCTTGATGAGTGAAAGGGTGAAATGGAACTCTGGATTGTTGAAAGGCCAGTTTTATTCCTTATGCTATGGCAAGGATTCTTTTCATTGTGGAAAGAGGCCTAAATTGTCTCGTTGCTGTGTTCCTGCCCACAGATGCAGGAGAGCCTAGAGAGGTGGCAACTGATTTTAAGGAGATCTCAATTCTGCTATAGATTCCTCTCTCTCTCAGACCGTGAGTTCCTCTAACTTGTATTTAGTTTATCTACTAGAAAATGAATACAAATGAGGGAAATGGTGGTATTTAAGCATTTATTGAGTCAACACATTCTTACTTGTCCTGTGCTCCCAAAAGGTGAGTATGTAGTAGGGCAGATGGAGACAGTTCTATGGCAGGGAAGTAAATGCAGTGAAGAGGTTTATAGGAAGGCAACAGAACCCAGGAAGCTGGACCATCACCCTGAGTTTCTCAGACAGGAAGGTAGGACTTGAGGCTGGTACAGGTTCAGAATTTCAAGAAGTTGAAATTTGTTTTTCTTACAGTCTAAAGCTGTAATACTGAATCGTGGTTTGACTTTCTCCATTTCCCTAAAGTTTAATTATTTCACTCCTTGAATTTAATTTTATGAGTATATATTTGCTGAATAGCATTTCTAGGCATTGGAGTAAGGGATATATATATATATATATATATATATATATATATATATATAATCAGAGTGCTGATTATATGTTGGGTATTGTGCTAGGTGCCACTTGACATGTGGAAAGAAATGCTAACCTTTGACCTCAAGATGCTGCTGTGAATTGGTTGGGGATTATAATGCATTCAGGCAGAATGAGATGTAAGCACACTAATAGGGCTATGGGTAGTACAGTTGAGTATTCTTTAGCTGAACTGCTTGGGACCAGAAGTGTTTTGCATTGTTTTCAAATATTTGCATATACATAATGAGATATCTTGGGGATGAGACCCAAGTCCAAACACAGATTTTATTTATGTTTCCTATTCATCCTGTACAATAGTATGAAGGTAATTTTATATAATATTTGCAGTGTGCCTGCATTTCGACTACACCCTATCACATGAGGTCAGGTGTGGAACTTGCCATGTGTGGCATTGTGTTGGAAAAATAAGGTTTCAGATTTTGGAGCATTTCGCATTTTGGGATTTTGGATTATGGATGCTCAAAGTACATGTTGCGGAGGACTAGTTAAGGACATGTCTGTAACACTGGGAAGGTCTCATAGAAGAGATTGTAGGGTCTTATCTGGACCTTGACTAATGAATAGGACATGGAAGTGAAATGAGTTGCTTCGGGGAAGGCAGGAGGTGTGAAATTGCATAGATTCTCTGAGTGGCTGGGATGGCTAGAGGGCAGGGTTGGTGAAGAGATGCGATGGGAACGGTTTGAAAATGGAGAGAGGAAGCTCATCTCAGCTGAGGTCTTTACCAAGGTGTTCTTTTTTGTCTTGTGAGCAAAGGCTTGAGGGATGTGTTTTGCTGCTCTGTGGGTAAAGGCACAACACTAAGCTCAATGACCAGGGCTTGGGAGGGCCTTTGAGGAAAGCATAGGTTGCAGTGTGACTTGAGAGGCCAAGAAAGAGGAGATGTGTTAGGAGGCTCTTGCCAAAATGCCCTGGAGAGGTGATGAGAGGCCGCTAGCTCAGGATCCATGAAGAAAACATGTTGCGAAATCGTCCCTTCCCACACAAAGCTCAGAGAGCTAGGTAAATGGAAAGATTATAAAACCAACAAATACATGTTTCTGCTAAAAGAAGAAAGCAAATGGGGTTAAGCAGAAGCACATGGGCACAAGGGAAATTTTCTCACACAGAATTGAAAGTTAGCAGCATGAAAGAGATCACTATTAACACACACAGACATCTGCTCTTGAGGAAATAGAATAATCTGAAGAAGACTTTGCAATGAAACTAATGTGTTCAGGGTGGTAAATGTCTTCACACTTATAAAGCAAAAATAAGTGTGTACAAAATAAGAGTGGACAGTTTTAAAGAATACATTTGGAGATATTTGAAATAAAAAAGTAAAATTATTAAAAAAGAAAAACACAGCCATGGGACCAAAGTGATGGAGGACCAAGTTTCAAACCCTAGTACCACATATAAAACCAAGTGTTAGAAAAAGCAAAAACCAGATGAAAAAATAAATAAAATTGATTCTCTCTTTCTCTTTTTCTCACTCTCTCTCTCTGTCATACTCTCTCTTAAAAAAATAAAGAAATACATAGCCAATAGGCTATATCATAGCCTGGAACATTTATTTGAAAGATCAACCCAAGAAACTTTTCCAGAATATAGAACAGAAGTAAAGATATTGAAAAATCATAGAAAATTTAAGAGACATGTTGGATGGATCTAGAAGTTCCAACATCCATCCAATAAGATGAAAGAACAGAAGGTGAAAAGACAAAAGGTAGGAAATGTGGAATAATAGGAATATAGGCTGAGTATATGTTTAATCAGCTTTTGTGTCACTGTGATCAAAAGACCTGACAAGAACAACTTACAGGAGGAAATGTTTACTTTGGCTCACAGTTTCAGAATTTCAGCCCATGTTCAGCCAACACCTTTGCTCTAGGACCAAGATGAGATAGAACATCATGACAGAGGACATGATGGAGGAGAGCAGCTCAGAACATGATAGCCAGGAAGTAGAGAGAGCACAACATACCAGGGGCAAAATATAAACCCCGAAGCTTGCCACCAGAGACCTATTTTCTCCTATCAACACCATCTGCCTTCATTTACTACCCAAATTTATCTGTATTAGTGAATCAGTTCACTGATTAGGTCATGACTTTCATAATCTAATCATTTAGTGTTTAATGTTCTTGTGTTGTCTCACATATGAGCTTTTGGGGTACATCTCATATCTAAACCATAATAGTATTCCTTATCTGAAATATTTGGGATCAGAAGTGTTTTGAATTTCAGATTTATTTTATTTTTGGATATTTGCATATACATAATAAGATATCTTGGACATGAGACCCCAAGTCTAAACATAAAATTCATTTTTGTTTCATATATATTGTATACACAGAAACTAAATGTAGTTATAGTAGAAAATATAGTATCACTATATTTTAGTGCACCTGTGTTTGATTGCAACCTGTCACATGAGGTCAGGTATGGAATCTTTCACTTGTGGTATCATGGGGCTCAAAACGTTTCAAATGTGTTTGGTGTAAAGCTTTTCAGGTTATGGGTTCTCAACCTGTACAAAAAGAAAGGGTCAAGTATGTGAGAAACTTGGAGCCCTTATTAAATGTCAGTATGCAGAGTATAAAAATGACAGCATTGTGGTCATACCAATAGAGTAAATAGGTAGGTGACAGTTCTACTGAATATAGAAGGAAGCAGAAACTTGTGGTCAAAGTATTTCACTTAGATTTTGAACCTTTTGACTTGGAGTGCTGAAGAAGCATCAATATGGATGTTCTTACACAGTATTTTAGAAACTATAAATCCAGAAACTCAGAGGAGAGTTAGGGATGAAATGGCACCAAGGCCATATTCAAAGGAACTTGAGTGCATGATATAAAGGAAAATGATGTAAAATGTGGTGTGAAGAATCCTGTTTGATAAACACTTCTTGTACTATGTGACTTAACTTTATTAAATCAAATTTGACTGGTATGAATAGGATTGCCCCATTAATAATTTATCAGAGTTGAAGCTGATAGGCAACACATTTTATGTTATCTAGCAGTTCTTTTTCATGTTTTGTGTTTGGATTATGTTTAGTTTAGGTTTGATAAGTTAATTAACCATTGAGTTTGGTTATTATAAATTTTTTCCTATATATAGTCATTTTAAAAAAAATTATTGTTATTCTACAGGTTGCTTTCCTCCTAAAATGTATGACTAAATTATTATAGTTTGTTTTTTTAAATTTTTATTCAATAAACATGGTCTTACAACAGTAGGGGTTCATCATCATACAATCAAGAACAAAAGTGTAATGACAGAAAAATCCAAGGCTGGTGTCGGACCATGGCTTCCCCTTTTGGGTTCTCTATGGTTTCATATTTCACTTTACTTAAAACCCAAGTTAATTGGACTTCTTGCGGAAGTCAGAGGTTCCCCTCAGGTTAAATTCCTCCATACTACCTCCCTCTGGTCACCTTGATGTCCTTCCTATTCCCTTACCCCTCTCTAGTCCCCTCCCTACGTCCCCCAGGAACCTAAGCACAGTTTCCATGATCATGTAAGAATTCATGCATACCGAGGTAATTGATAGGTTAGCCATCTAATGTACTAATTCTGCTTATATTCTAACATCCACAAATGAGAGAAAGCATTCGACCCTTGAGTCTATGAGTTTGGGATACTTCACTTAGCAAAATTTTTTCCATCTCCATCCACTTGGCTGCAAGTGCCATAATGTTGTTTTCTCTAATAGCTGAGTAGTACTCCATTGTATATATGTACCACAGTTTTTTGATCCATTCATCAAGTGAGGGGCATCTGGGTTGGTTCCATAATTTAGCTATAGTAAATTGAGCTTCTATAAACATTGATGAAGCTGTATCTCTATAATAAGCCAATTCTAGCTCTTTTGGGAAGATACCCAGGAGTGGGATAGCTGGGTCAAAAGGCAGTTCCAGCCCGAATTTTTTGAGGAGTCTCCACACTGCTTTCCAGAGTGGCTGTACCAGTTTGCAGTCCCACCAATAGTGTGACAGTGTTCCTCTTTTCCCACAGCCCCTCCAGCACCTGTAATTGTTTGTATTCTTCATTTTTGCCACTCTGACCGGAGTGAGGTGAAATCTCAGTGAAGTTTTGATTTGCATTTTTCTTATTGCTAGTGATGTAGAGTATTTTCTCATGTGTTTATGGGCTTTTTGGACTTCCTCCATTGAGAAGCTTCTTTTTAGTTCCATAGCCCATTTATTAATTGGGTTATTAGTGGTTTTGTTATTTAATTTTTTTAGTTCTTTGTATATTCTGGATATTAGCCCTCTGTCTGAGGTTTAGCAGGCAAAATTTTTCTCCCATTCTGTAGGTTCTTTCTTGAGACTCTTGAATAAATCTTCAGCTGTGCAAAAGCTTTTTAGTTTAATTGCATCCCAAGCATTTATTCTTGACTTTACTGCTTGTGCCATGGGAGTCCTGTTAAGGAAGGCTGTGCTGACCCCTATATCATGTAATGTAAATCCTACCTCTTTTTTAAGCAATTGTATGGTTTCTGGTTTAATATCCAGATCCTTGAAACATCTTGATTTAATTTTTGTGCAGGGTGAAAGGTAAGGATTCAATTTCAGTTGTCTACACATGGCTTTCCAATTTGTCTAACACCATTTGTTGAATACGCTATCATTCTTCCACACTATGCTTTTGCCCCCTGTATCAAATATCAAATAGTTAAAGATATGAGGGTTTGTCTCAGGGTCCTCTATTCTATTCCATTAGTCTTCCTTTCTGTTTTGGTACCAATACCATGCTGTTTTTGTCACTATAGCCTTGTAGTATAATTTCAGGTTGGGAATTGAGATGCCTCCTGCCTCCTTCTTCTTGCTGAGTAATGCTTTGGTTATTCTGGGTCTTCTGTTATTCCATACAAATTTGAGTATTGCTTTTTCTATATCCATGAAGAATGATGTTGGTATCTTGATAAGGATTGCATTAAATCTATATAGGGCTTTGGGTAAAATGGCCATTTTGATGATATTGACTCTACCTTTCTATGAACATGGAATGTTTTTCCATCTACTCAGATCTTCTATAATTTCTTTTTTAAAGTTCTATAATTTTCGTTGTATAGGTCCTTAACATCCTTTGTGAGATTATGCCCCAATATTTTATTTTTTTTTGGAGGAGATGGTGAAAGGGGCAGACTTCCTAATTTCTTCTTCAGTGTCCTTATTGCTGGAGTATAGGAAAACTAATGACTTATTGGTGTTAATCTTATAACCAGCCACTTTGCTGAAGTCGTTTATAAGCTCCAGAAGTCTACTGGTTGAGGTTATAGGATCTTCTAGGTAGAGTATCATGTCATCCGCAAATAGAGACAAATTGACTTCTTTTCCTATTCGAATTCCTTTGATTTCCTTCTCTTGTCTGATGGCTCTGTCAAGAGTTTCAAGGACTATATTGAATAATAGTGGTGAAAGTGGGCAGCCTTGTCTCGTTCCTGAATTAAGAGGATATGCTTTCAGTCTTTCTCCATTGAGTATGTTTGCTATGGGTCTGTTATAAATGGATCTTACATAGTTAAAATATCTTCCCTTGATCCCTGTCCTCTCCAGGGTTTTGAGCATAAAAGGATGCTGAATTTTATCAAAGGCTTTTTCTGCATCGATTGAGATGATTATATGATTTTTATTTTTAATTCTATTTAAGTGGTGAATTACATTTATTGATTTGCGAATGTTGAACCAGCCCTGTCTTCCAGGAATGAATCCCACTTGATCATGATGTATTATCTTTTTAATGCACTTTTGGATCTGATTAGCTAGAATTTTATTAAGAATTTTTGCATGTATGTTCATCAGGGAAATTGGTCTGTAGTTTTCTTTTCTTGATGAGTCTTTGTTAGATTTTTGTATGAGAGCTATATTTGTTTCATAAAAAGTGTTTGGTAGTGTTCCGACCCTGTTAATTTCATCAAAAAGCTTGTAGAGGATCGGTGATAATTCTTCTGAGAACATTTGGTAGAATTCTGCTGTGAATCCATCAGGTCCAGGACTTTTCTTTTTTGGAAGGCCTTTGATTGCTGCTTTGATTTCGATACGTGAGATAGGTTGGTTTAGATTTTCAATGTCTTCCGGTGTTAATCTGGGGATGTTGTATGTGGCTAAGTATTTTTCCATATCTTCCAGATTATCAAACTTGGCAGAGTATACATTTTCAAAATAAGATCTGATAATCTCCTGGATTTTGGTTGAGTCGCTGGTGATATCTCCATTTTTGTCATTGATTTTATTGATATGCTTCATTTCAGTCTTCTTTTTGGTGAGGTTGGCAAGGGGTCTATCAATCTTATTTATTTTTTCAAAGAACCAACTCTTTGTTTTATTGATACTTTGTATTTTTTTTGGTTCTCAATTTCATGGATTTCAGCTCTGATTTTAGTTATTTCCTGTCTTCTGTTAGATTTGGGATTGGATTGTTCCACTTTTTGTAGGAGTTTGAGTTGGAGCATAAGACTATTTATTTGGGCTCTTTCAAGATTTTTGATATATGCATGCAGCGCTATAAATTTACTGCTTAAGTATGCTTTCATACTATCCCAGAGGTTTCGATATGTTGTTTCATCATTCTCATTCATTTCCAAGAATTTCTTGATTTCTGATCTCATTTGGTCTTTTATCCATTCTTCATTTAAAAGGGTATTATTCAATTTCCAAGTAGCTTGTTTTTTTTTTTGTTGTTGTTGTTGATTGCTAAGACCATGGCATTGTGATCTGACAGGATACATGGGTCTATATCCACTTTCTTGAACTTGTTAAGGTTAGCTCTGTGGACTAGGATGTGGTCTACTTTTGAGAAGGATCCGTGAGCTTCTGAGAAGAAGGTATATTCAGCCGATTTAGTATGGAATATTCTGTAGATGTCTGTTAAGCTCAATTGGTTAATAGAGAAATTCAGATGGGAGATATCTTTGTTGATTTTTTTGTTTTGATGATCTGTCCAATGTTGATAATGGTGTATTGAAGTCCCCCAGTACAGTATTATTGTGCTAAGATCTATGAAGGGTTTAATGTCCTTGATTATTTTTTCCATGTATTTGGGGGAATTGTGATTGGGGGCATAAATGTTAATTATCATTAAGTCTTCTTGGTGAATTGTGCCTTTTAGTATGATGTAGTGTCCATCTTTGTCCTTTCTAAGTAGTTTTGGATCAAAGTTAACTTTATCAGATATTAAGATATGCCAGTTTGCTTTTTGGGCCACAGGCCTGGTAGACATTTTGCCAACCTTTCACCTTCAGTCTGTGTCTATTTTTGAGTGTGAGGTATGTCTCTTACAGACAACATATTGTTGGATTTTGTTTTTTAATCCAGGAAGCCAATCTGTGTCTTTTAATTGGGGTATTGAGACCATTCACATTCAGAGTTAAGATAGATATGTAATCTGAGTCTCAGACTTTGTGTTGGTTGCTGTGTTTTGCGCCATCTTGGGTTTCTATTGGAGTGTATTGTGATTGTAGACACTCTCTTGTTTAGGGGTTTAGAGAATTGTTAGCATGATCTTCTGAATGAAGAATGTCCTTGTATTCTGTAATGCAGGATTTGTGTTCATGTATCTTGCTAGCTTGAATTTATCATTGAAGTATTTAATTTCTCCATCACATTTAAAGCTGAGTTTTGCAGGGTATATTAACTTGGCTGGAAATTGTTCTCTTTCAGGTCTTGAAAAATATTGTTCCAAGCTCTTCTGGCCTTCATTGTCTGGTCTGAAAAATCCATATTGATTCTGATTGGTCTGCCTCTGAACGTGACTTGGGGCTTCTCCCTTGCTGCTTTTAGAATTCTTTCTTTAGTTTCTCTGTTAATCATTTTATATATGATATGTTTTGGTGAATTTCTCATTTGGTTAGGTCTGTTTGGTGTTCTAAAGGCATCTTGGATATGGTAATCTGGATCAATCCTGATATGAGGAAAGTTTTCCCTGATTATTTCATTCAACATATTCTTAATGCCTCCTGTTTGTTGTTCTGTGTTTTCTTCCAGTCCAAATACTCTTGGATTGTTTCTTCTTCTCTCATCAGATATTACTTGGAAGTTCTGGTCATATACAATAAGTTTCTTTTCTTGTCTGTCCTCCTTAAACTTGACATTGCTCAACCTGTCTTCGTTATGTGATGTTTGTTCTTCGAGGGCTGAGTTTCTATTTTCTGTTGAGTTTACTCTGGTGTTAGTATCTTCTAGTGAGGATTTGATTTTGTTGACAGTACTTTTCAATTCTGATAGCTCTGCTATATCTCTTTTCAGGATGTCTAACTCTTTATAAGCATGATCTTTCATTTCATGGAATTGTTCCCTTATTTCCTTATGAAAGTTGTCTCTCATCACTTGAAACTGCTCTCTGATTTCATTCCTTAATTCTTCTTTCAACTCCTTGATTGAGTTACTGATCATAGTGTTGATATATGTTTCTTGGTTTTCATCCAGGACCCCTGCCATGGAGTCCTTGGATGGGGAGCTGTGAGGGTGAGGATGGGAGTAATTACTCCTTTTCCTCATTTTCAGATACAGGGGATGTGGCTTGAAGACTGACTATGGTAGTTACTGTCGTAGGGTTATTGAAGCTTCTTATGCCTGTGCTTCATTGGGCTAGGGTGCTTCTTGGGAAGCACAGTTCACTGGCTTCCAATCCAGTCAATGAAGAAATGTGAGCGTATAGGTACATGTACTGAACAGTTTCAACTAAAACAGAAATAATTATGATTAGCACCTTTAGAAGCAGTTTTTTTTTCCATGAGAGCTGTCAAATATGTTAAGATAACCAGCAAATACCCATTTTGAAGAATGATCTTCACTTCATTTGGCAGGGATTAAGAAGATGGGGGGAAGTACAATCTAGAAATCCAAGGAAGTGGGGTAGGGAGGTAGTGAGAAGCTCCTGAGTTAGGATAAAGAAGTAGAAGGTGTTAGCATGTATACAGTGATTCAATTAGGAATAAGGAAAAGATAAAAATGGGATAGGAGTAGGTTAGAGGCTTTGAGTGAGGAAGAGAGAGAACAGGATAAGGTTTAGGAATTGAGAGAGTGGGGGGCAAAGAGGTTAATTTGAAGAGAGAACAAGAAAGAAAAAGAAAAAAATAGAAAATATATGGGCTGGGGAATTAGCTCAGTGGCAGAGCGCTTGCCTAGCACACGCAAGTCCCCGAGTTCGGTCCTCAGCCCTGAAAAAGAGAAAAAAAAATAAGAAGGAAAAAAGGAAAGAAAGAGTGGGCCCTACGGAAGGGAAGCAGGAATAGAAGTGGTAAAATATAGGAGGGGTAAAAGAGATATTAATAATGAGATTTGGGAGATCGCGAAAGGGTAGAAGCAAATGTAGGTAAAGCAAGGAGGTCAATCACCGTATACTTCTGATACTAATTGTGCTGACCAGAATCCCTCTGTTCAGGAGGGAGGAGAAGGAGATGAGAAAACGTACAAAGACACAAACTAAAACAAACAGGAACATAAAAAAGAGAATAAAAATAAAAAATAAAAAAAGAGTGTGAAAAAATAAAAAAAGCTAATATTTCTATATGTCCACGAACCAATAAACTGTTCCAGCTATTGTATCAATACACATTGGGTACAGGAGATAAACAGAAGGCAAGAAAGAAAGAAAAGAAAAGAAAATGTACATATGTATGCAAAATCAGATAAAAAGTAAAAAATTCTTAATGAAAACTTGGAACTATAGTCAGTAAGAGCGTCTCTGTGACCTTTGGTAGGAGATGATCACTGTCCTTCTGGGTTTCGATATGAATGTCTCTCACTCTGTGGCTACTCGATCTCACAGAAAGGACTGAGGTATCCTCAGACTCCTGGGATTTTTAGGAGGGGATTCCACTGGAGAGGACTGGTTCTGGTAAGCCCTGATGTTTGCCAGCCTCCCAGGGGAGTTGAAGCCAGAGAGTTAATGAGCAGGGAGTATGGATGATTTCTAATCTCCCTATGCTGGGAGATGCATACACTGCCTCTTGTGGCAGAAGACTCAGAGCCTTTAACTTGTCTCGTGATCCTTCTGGCTGAGGGGAGTGGATAGGGCAGGGAGTTGCTCCCCTGTATTCCACAAACTGAAGACCTCCTAAGAGGGGTGGAGTCTGAGCCTGGCCTGGATCAGACTGAAGCCCATGGCCTTTTCCTGATGCAGTTTTCATAGTTTGCTCTAAAAAGCCAGGGGAACTGTGTCCTGGGGCTCCAAATGGCAGCCCGGCTATCCCGCCGAGTAGCCTGTTGCACTGGGCGCCTCAGCAGGCCGCTTCCCAGCACAGCTCTCGCCCCCTGCAGTGTGTGTGCTCGGTGGACGTCTGTGAATGTGCTCGCTGATGGTCTGTTTTTTGTTGTTGTTTTTTAATTTTTATGAACTTTATTTGAAATACAGATATATTTTAAAATTGAAGTGTATACATCTCTGCAAATTGAAAAATGTCCTTTTTAACATATAAGGAGATATGTTTCAGAATCTGATGGTATTTGCAGGTTTTTTTCACTAACAGCCTCATTTTTCACTCCTGTGGGTAGTCAATAATAGTCCCATCACTGTGATTCATTGATAATCTATTTAATCATATTATTGTATTAATAATTTTTGTTATGTTTTATGCCTTAGTGATTATTTTTATTAGAAGTATATAGAGATACAAATGAGGGGGAAACATTATCAAACCAACAGTAGTCAATGTATATAAACTTTGTTATCCAGGGGTAATGCCAAAACATGGATGACCACCTTGGGTTTCACCTTTTGCAGTTGCCCCCAGAAGAACTCATGCGTTAAATGGGTATCTTGTGGAGGAATGACATCGGCTTCTGGGATGGTTCCCCCCTATTCCCACTCTCCAGTCTCCTATGAGACATATACCCTCCCCCATCCCCATCCCCCTCCCTTTGACTCCAAGTATCCTAGGGAGCCATTCCCCTATTACTCTGAGGGTCATTCAATTTGAAATATTGTTAGGTTAGCTGTCTACCATACTGCTACCCTATTGTAGCATCCACAGATGAGAGAAACCATTTGGCCCTTGAGTCTCTGAGATTGGGAGACTTCACTAAGCATAATTCTTTCCATCTCCATCCATTTGATATCAAAAGCCATGATATCGTCTTCTCTAATGGCTGAGTATATATGTACCAAAGTTTTTGTATCCACTCGTCGATTGAGGGGCATCTGGGTTGGTTCTCTAGTCTACTTATAGTAAATTGAGCTGCTGTAAACATTGAGGAAGCCACATCACTATAATACGCTGATTCTAACTCTTTTGGGAAAGTACCCAGGTGTGGGATAGCTGGGTCGTAAGGTGGTTCCATCCTTGGTCTGTTTTAATTAGGCACGCGATCGTAGCAGCGATGGGATCGGTGACTCTGTTCAGAGCCACAGCAGCAGCCACTTGCAGTCCTGCCCTGGCGGCTGTAACTGAGCTGACCTCTGTTCCTGGCGGGATGGATAAAATCCCTTTATCTCTTCTTGCTCTAACGGCCGCTCGATGGCGGCTCCTCCGGCATAAAGTAAACACAGCCGAACTCCCGTATTCCTGGCACGGCAGCAGGCAGACAGAATCCTTTCTCCCTCCCCATACTTTGTCAGCCACTTGTGAATGGCATCTGCGCCGGCAGGAAGTTAGCACAGGCAACCGCCTGTGTCCCTGGCGGGATGGAAAAAAATCCTCCCCCCCCTTCTTTTTCTCCATGCAAAACTCTCAGGACTGTGTTCCTTAGAAAAGCTTCACAACTAGCACTAGAAGTTTATATATAAATTCCCCTGAACACACCTTGGAAAATTGAAGATAAACTCAGAGTCACAGGAAATCCTGCCTCCCTTCAGCTCACCATCCATCTTCCTTCCTCATCATAGTTTCTAATTATGCAAATAAGAGATTTTCCCAAATAATTTGATGACAAAATATATACTTTATTTTTGGATCTGACCCCAAACTTTTAACAAGACCAGAATCATAGTGATCACTTCTTAAGGAAAGGAGGGTAGTTCCTGATTCTATGGAGTTGTTCTTTTGGATGTAGAATAATGTTTCCATGGGGCAGTGAGCGTGTAAGCATGATCTTTTTTCACCATCATTTCAATACCTTTTGGTGTATAAATCTAAGAAAGTTTGAAAAGAAACAGGCAGCATATAATGTTTTCCTTGGTGCCTGCCCTGGCAGTATGTTCTTCTGTAGTGCTCTGTTCAGAAAATGCCATCAAAGCAATATTATAGGATTAATTTATAATGATATTTATAATTATTTTTTAAGCATATCCACAGCTTAATAAAGTTTTTTTCCCTTCTGTCTTGGAAATATACCATTATTGCTGTAGTACTGCCTGAAATTATGTACTTGGATCATTCTGTTGTGGTAAATTCTTCCCAGCAGAAGTTCTGAATCTGCCAGTATTGACAGTTCTTTATTCAAAAGTGTAGTTGCTAGCAGGGGTCTTTTTAGTCGAAGAGTTTAAATATATTACCCATGAGTTCTTAAATATGTATAAAACTGGGCAAACATTTTATGGTCTTGTTGGCATCCTAAGATACATGATTTGATTTCTGAGAAACAGTTTTCAATCTTCAGAGATGCCCCAGGAGTGATTCCCGGTGCTTTACTTCCCTGCTGCAGATGAGGCCTTGTCCTGGGGACGGGTGAGGCCCTTGGTCTTGGGGAAGAGTCACTTCAAATGGAATTACACTTTCTGCTCAAGCTTGTTTTTGCAAATCCAGAAAATAGTGATAAGAATTAGCCTGCCCATCCGCTTCTTTGTCATATACATGCCAACCATGCCTACAGGTAGAGGAAACGTTCTCGCAACAGTGACGTGTATGTTTCAAGGGTATCCATGCATGAATAGTTTTAAGGATATGTAATAGATGCTGCTTTCAAGATTCTTAACTTTCATATCTAGTCTTTTCCAAACTGCCTGAGAAATTATCGGCTTTGTACAGCTTCTCTTGCTTTACTTGTCTTAAGTGTTAAAATTGCACCTTTGACCCTAGATTGTAACCTCCATTGCACCAAAGAAGGATGATGAGAAGTATTCATTCTGGAGGAAGGCTCCTTTAATAATTGATCAAGGAGCCTTAAACCTGTGGGTTTCTTGTCTCTCTGATCTTATATATATTTCTGGTAAGGATGAAGCCAGACCTTGCAACATAGAGTAGTAGTACTGATTGTTTAAAAAATAATAGCCATGTTTTTTTTTCCAGGACTGACAAAGTTTTAAATATACATTAGAAAGAACCACAAATACATATTTCATGTGATTTTTAGGATTCAGTGATGTTCGTCAATAAGATAGTTAAAACCTATTTTATCAAAGTAGGTCTTGAAATGTGAATTTCAACTAAAGTCAATCCTTATGTTATTTTGTCTTATAAAATATTCATTTTATACCTCCTATTAACAAAATATTAGCTTCTAAACCTTTTTTAAGAGAGAGGGAGAGTGTGCAAGAGAGAAAGAATCATTTTTATTTATGTTTTCATCTGATTTTTGTTTTCCTGACACATAGTTGTGTATGTGGAGCTGGGGTTTGAACTTGGGTCCTCGTGTATGCCAGGAAAGTGCTCCAACCATTGAGCCACTACTCCAGCCTCGCTTCTAAAATTTGATGAATAATCGGTGACAATTTAAAAATATATAAGGGAGCTACTATTCTCCTCTCCCAAATTCTTTTAGGAGGAATGTGAGCAAAGTCTTTTGAAGAACACTGACAGGCTTTCTTGAAATATCACCTGGGATTGTCCAGAGGTGTCAGTTGGCCTCTTGTTCCTATGGCTTCACCTCTCTTGGTGCAGCACATATCCTTTATCCTTTATTCCTTTGAAGCATCTTGCCCTGGGAGATTTAAGAAGTCCTAGGAGCTCCCTTAGTTTACGAAAGACAGTGTCAGAAAACAGGCTTCCAGGAAGTAATTGCTTCATTCCAGAACTTCTCCTTTGCATGTATTAGTTTCTGCAACAAAATACCTGAGATAATCAGCTGAAAAAGAGGAACGATATATTTTGACTCACAACTGTGAAGGTCGATTGGTTTTTGGGCTTCCATTGAGGCAGCACATCATGGCAGGGAGTGCATGGTGGAATAAGCTACTCACCTCAGTGGCTGAGAAGGAAAGAGAGGAATGGATGGGGTCCAAGTATACCCTTGAAAGTCACACCCCAGTGACCTAACTTCCTCTACATGGTTCCACCATCTCCCAGTAGCACCACAAGCTAGGGAATAAATCTTTAACACACACAGGTCTTTGGGAGATATTTAAGATCCAAATTGTAGCATAGTGCCAGAAGCTAGAAAGGGAATGTTATTGGTTAAAACTGCTGGTTATGCTGTGGTAACAGTGACATGAAATTTTTTTAAAGGGGGGAAGGAGAGAGAGAGAGATTGGATATTGATTTTATCCAGTTTTTCATGTGGCTTTCATTGCTCTGACATTTTGCTGCGTATGTGGTGCTGGGGTTCAAACCCGCGTTGTAACACATGCCAGGCAAGTGCCATAACCGCTAAGCCACTGCTCCAGCCGCATAGTGATATGGCAATCTTAATGGTTCACTTCTACAGAGATGTGTTTCTTGCTCATGCTGTGTGTGTATGTATAAATGGGTCAGTTGTGGTTATGCTACAGTGGTCTTTGCTCAGAAATCTAGGAGGATGGATGAGCTTCTGTCTGGAAGGAGACCTGAGATTATAGGAAAGAGGCCATGAGACTGTGGGCTAGGATCTAGAACTTTTTCCTGGTCATGTCCCTTCTGCTGATTTTTTAATGACCACAGCAAGTTCCTAAGCCAAATCTGGTGTTAGTGGTGGTGAGTAATGTGGCCTCCTTTAGGGAATGACAATGAATATCGCTAAAGCAAAAATTGTAGCAGAAAAATTAAGCAGGTAAAAAAAAATACTTTATTCAAGGTTATTGTAGTAGGAGAGAGAGAGAAAAAAAATGGTCTAAACTCAACTCTGCTGAAGGAAAGTGTATTAGAATTTTTTAGAGCTGGAGTGGGAATCATAGGCTATATATTTGCTAATTGGCCTTAAAGGAAAAGCCAATTTTCTCATATCCTCATGACAAGGGGTAGTCTTAAGGTTTATAGCATAATGCCCAGAGACTGGGAAACAGGGACTCCATCTTTCTTGATGATTACATTTCAAAGAAATAGCTCCTGGGTCTTAAGAAAGATATCCCTGGGTGACAAAAATGGAAGAGGCTGGGATAAGACAAAGGGGCAGAGAAAGAATGAAGAATGATATTTTCTAAAGCATGTGCTTTTAAGAGACTGGAGTCAAGATGTCTGTCTAAAGTTTAGTCAAGGAGGGCTGCCTTGGTATATATAAACAACAGAACAGTCTACCTCAGGTCAGGTGAGCAACTGTGTGTGCATGTGGGCAGATCACAGTCCTTTACTCTAGTAAAGGACTACAAGCAACAGAAGTGAATACTGATGGCCTGAAGTAGAAAAATGCCTTTTGAAGACTAGTTGGGGCTCATGAAGTTCATGGGAGCTGAAAAAGCAGACAAACACAGAGAACAGGGTCCTGGGAAGGTAGGCCACCATGTTCAGCAGTGACAGTGCAGTCAGGGGGTGTCCACTATTAGACAAAGATGTGGCTGTCACCAAACAGTTATGTAGCTGCTGTGAGTAAATGCTGCACCCCCACCCCCCACTTAAGTTTTATTCCAGAGTTGAATTCTGGGCTGGACTATCTTGATTGGCAGAGCCCTGGCTTCTAGTTATGGGGAAGGGACACTTCTATCTGTGCCCTCACCCATTGGTACTGTGGAGGGAATGAGCTCCAGTTTTGGCTTTGCTAATGAGAGATGGGTCAATGAGTTCCACCAGGACTGAACCTAAGTGGAAGTAAACCCTGTCTACCCAACAAAAAGAAGGTTGCCTAGACAAAGCAAAACGTGGAAGAAACACAGAACAGCTGATGTCCTCAACCTGGCACCTAGCAGATGGAGTAGTTGTGAAGAAAATTCTTCCCTCTGAAGAAAGTTGCTTATTCTTTATTTCCCCCTCAATTTCTTTTATGATATCCTTCAATAGATAACAAACCACCAGATTGCTTTACCCACTTGATTGCTCTGAAAGGTGTCCTTTCCTGTTCCAACCCCTTGCTTCAGCCTCCCAGGTCTTCAAATGTTCAGCTCTTTGCACAAAGTTGGGACGAATGGCTGACTATGGCTCTGGATACCTCATGCATATATCAGTTAGGAACATAAAAACCTCTCTTAAGATAACAAGGTTCCCTCACTTGGTTTGTTAAAAGGAGAGGCATGCCATTGAAGCTACAAAGACCAAGGGCCAGATACCTGCCAGTAGCTCTCTGAATTCTAAGTTACCCATCAGAAAAAAAATGTTTCATGCATATCTTGCAGGATTTTTCAGAGAATGAATCAGGAATAGACTGTAGAGTATGCAGCACTGGCACATAGTAGGCATGAATAAATGCTAGTGATTATTAGGAAAGGAACTTCTTAAACTCTGTTTCTTTCCCCTCTGCCAGAGATCTTTCTCCATAGCAATCACAGTCCCAGCTTTTGTTTGAGAAGAAGGAAGGACATGAGTCTATTTTTGAATTAGCTTCTGGGGGCTGCAAAGTGCCACATGCTCTGGCTCTATCTTTCCTCATAGCCTGAGGATCTCCCAAGTGACTCATCTGGCCTAAATCGAACAGGGCCGGAAGAAGAGGATCTTGTGCAGAAAAGATGAGAGCATTATCTGCAAGGCTGCTGGGTCATTTACTGAGCCATGGTGCTCTGCAAATATGAAGCATCTTGAGGAAAGGCTTCAACATGTCCTCACTCTAATGCTGCATTAATCATGATGGAGCGTGTGCAAGTACCCAAGTGTTTCATGAATAGGTAATTAATTAAAATTTTATATGCAAGTGTCATGCAGTATGTGAAGATTTTATGAAAATCATTACCATTTCTATGAAAATTTCCTTTTGGATCTATTTATAAATATGTTCCCAAAGATGTGATTTATCTGTTATATAAATAAATTTGTGTGTGTGTGTGTGTGTGTGTGTGTGTGTGCTTGGTGCTTAGTGACGAATTAATATTTTATTGGTGTGGGCTTAGATTATAAAGCTGGAAGTTAATACTAATTTTTTCCAAGTGTCATTATAACTTAACACTGTCTTTTTTCAGTTTTAAAGAATAACTGTCTTACAAAATTGAACAAATCAGAAAGCTTTATTGGCAGTAATATTGTGTTTCTTTAACTCTAGTTGCCTTGGTTACTCTTGGAATATTAAAATAGTCTGGGCCTTAGACAGTGAGGACTAGTCTCTATTTATTTTGGGCCCATTTGGTTCTGATTAGCTCCCCTGAAGGCTAGGCAAAGAGGAAATGCATGTGTTGTCTAGAAGGAAAGAGGGCCACAGTGGCCAGCCGTTTGGATCATTTCTGAGCCCCCAAAGGAAATAGCATCATCAATACAGAGAATCATTATCTCTAAGACACACATGATTCTTTCTGTGAATGTTTCTGTTACTCAAAGGCATATCCTTGCCCTATTTTAGCAGAGACAACAGAGAACACCTGCTGATCCTAATACCTGTATACTAATTTAAAAAATCACTGCATTTCAGTCCCAGCCCATCCTCAGAGATAACAAGCACTGAAAGTTGCATGGTCCCCGATACTTCTGAAAAGGCGGTGGTTTCCATGTGCTTATTTGCGATCTGCTGTTGGACCTAATACTGAGAGGGGCTGCAACCTTATCCTAGAATCAGAATTTCAGA
This sequence comes from Aplodontia rufa, assembly GCA_004027875.1. NCBI lineage: Eukaryota > Metazoa > Chordata > Mammalia > Rodentia > Aplodontiidae > Aplodontia > Aplodontia rufa. The sequence goes on from PVKS010008797.1 coordinate 28,493, forward strand.
GTGGAAATGAAACCGAAGACTTTGCTGAGCTCAGCCCATGCTCTTCAGATCAAGTGATTGAGGGTCAGAGAGTTGGGATGTCAGCTGGAAATTTCTGGTGCCCAGTGTAGCATTTTCTCTCATTCTGCTTTAGATCGAGAAAAAAAAAATCTCCAACTTTCTCAACAAAAAACAAAGTCCCTGATGTAGGAAAATTATTTGGTACTGCTGGAAGTTTAGGAGTCGTCATGATAGTTACAAGGCATAGAATCACTGAGTGGTTTGAAGTCGCAGAGTGGAAGGAACCTTGGATAGGAATATAGTCCTTCCTACTGCTTTGAGACCCCAGCAGGAGTGTGTTAATACTGCACCTGCCCACTGCTGATCTTCCTGTGATAGCTATCAGAATGAGGGTAAGGTGCTGGGTCAGAGATGTGAGGAGAGAAGACTCAGAAGCAGGGGTCTCTGTCTAAATCAGGCCTGTTTTATGGATTTAGCATAATTTACCTACTTAGAAATTTTGCCTACAGTACTGTTGACGGATAGGGTATGCTTGCTTATAATTAACAGTAGAGCCACCATATCTGTATTTCAAAGTATTTCCACTTGTTTTCTTTCATGACCAACGTGTAATCCTTACTGATAACTTAAGTGGTAGACTGATAGCAGTAAATTAACACAACCAAGAGTGACCAGTACAAGAAAGAAAGAGAGGGAAATGACACCGAGTGGTACCCTACCTGCCAGGCACTGCATTCAGTTTGCATCTTGGGGTGAAGAAGGTATCACTGTCACCATTGTACAGACAAAGACCCTGAAATCAGGGAAGTTCCATGTCTTTCTGAAGGGGACATAGTTGATAAATGGTGATGATGTTAGGATTTGAACCTGGGCTGCTGCCTCTAAGGGAGGTGAACACTTTAAATAAAGGATAGCAACTTGATAGCATAGCTCAGCCTACTTACATTTTCTTCCTCTTGCCTAAAAATAAAGTCATTTCATGTGATCCTGTTAGCTAGTGCTTCCTGCAGGGGCAGCCAGGCAGCCAAGGAATTTTCTTAAGTTTGCAGATCTCCTGAAGTTTAAAAATGGTGGGAGAGTGGATTTTTTTTTTTTTAAGTTAACAACTGGAGAAAAGCTGATGAGGTAAAGGAAAGCTTAAGGGTCACGTTGATAAAAGCCTTGCTGTAACTGTCAGAGGGAACTGTGTTATGGAGGAGAATAGGGATGAGGAAATAGAAATCCATTTAATTGCATAACTGTTAGGCACAGGAAGTGGTAGAAATGCAAACTAAAATGATTAATCAGGCAATTGACAGCCAGGGAGGTAGCCCAGAACTTGGAGGGAGCATATTGAATCTCTGAAAGTATCAATGGATTTATATTACTTAAGTCACATGCATGGGCCAATGAGATTGTACTGAAATTAAAAAATATTGGAAAAGGTATTGTCTCAGATAATGCCAGTAAGGTGAAGTGTGTTTTCACATTGAGTACCTTTTAATGAAGAAATGGAGAAGTTATATTTTTTATTAAGACCATAGAATCACATTATATAATCAGCTACTATAGGCAATGCTCAGATGTCAAATTAAAAAGTGAATATTGTTTAATTAATATGAAACCTGTGGTGAAGGACAATCACTTTCATTGAAATCTTGATATTTTCACAAATTATTATTGATCCTCTCCTTCCCTCTTTCTTCATTTGCTCCTTTTCATCCCTCATCCTTTCAGCTGTCCTGAATAAGTGGTTTTGCAGTTCAAAATGTCTTGTCTTTCTCCATCACAGGGAAGACTGGCCCAAGCTACCGGTGCCATTCTTATGGAATGGAATATTTTATGAAGTTTCAACTTCACACTCTGATTCAGCATCTGAGAAGCCAGTGCAGATTCTCTGGTTACTTGAAATTTCTTTTCTTTGACAACATGCCTTTCTCAGTGGGCCTCCAGCCAACCTCACACTAGACTTCTTGGCAAATTATGAGTTTTGTTTTCTGATTTCTACATATGATACTGTGGTTTTTTGGTAACTCATGCCATGGAGCTTCCCAAACTTGCCATAGACTTACCATCATTTTTTCCATCATGCCAATACACATAACCAACCAAGCAAATTTAATGGTTCTTCTTATTATGTATTAGGTTCAAACAGTTCAAGGAGTAGTGCATCCTAATAACTGTAGCTGGTTGGAATGAATACATGTAGTTTGAAAAAAATATTTTTGTTCAGTCCATAAATTCCTACAACTCCTTAACCTGGGGTATTGTGTCCTGTTGAGCTCCATGCAGCTCACAGATCCAAGGTTGGATTGAATTCCATCATCTTCATTTTCTATTCCATGTTCATCTTGGTGTGGTACTTGTCATTATCACATCAACTGCCAACACTGAGCTTTGCAGTTATGACATCATCACAGGTACACAATGTAGCCTGCTGTTGAAATTGTGAACTCTGGGACCCCTGCAGTGTCTATCAGATGGTGCTCTGCTTTCTTCAAGAGATGAAAATATCTGAGTTTCATCCTGGTGCCCTAGAGCACGGTGCGAGAACCCCTGAGGCCTTTCATTCACTAATCAGTCCATTTAGCAGAAGGTCCACTCATTTTCTTTTACTTACCTGCTCTCAGTAGAATATAAAAAACACTATACTTTATTTTTGTAACAAATATTTCCTATTGCCATTTACTAGGAACATAGTTATACTTTTATTTGTATTTATAAATTATTATTTACATTAACTATTGTAAGCATTAAACTCTTAAAATGGTCACTATGTCATTTAGTCCATAAGTGACTTAGTGCACCTTTTTCCAGTGTGAGAGATTTGATCCTGATAGAAATGAAATGGAGAGGGTAGAATAACACGAGAAGTTCTCTGCCTTGCTCTCTTACGGCATTGTTCACCTTGTGTTTGTTATTAGGCAGTATGATGAAAGAGCATGATGATTTCCCTGAGAACAAGTGAGACTTAGATACAATAGTAGACTTCTTTAAAGAGGCAAATTTGGTGATTGTAAAAAATGGGGTGCAGAGGACAATAATATTTAAAGGGAGATGCTTTTATTTTCATTGGTGGCTAATAAATAAAACTTACTGGGAATCATATTGCAAATTAAATGATTTAATTTCTCTTACAATGAAAGAAAAGTAAAATATTTCAATCACCTGAATTTTAAATATAGTAAATGGATTATAAAATGAGGGCAACATATAAGGGATGGCAATGTATTTGCATCGTTATTATGGTAAGTAGAAAGGAAAAGAGAGCAAGAGAGTGATGGACAGAGGAGGCTGAGCAAGCTCCGAGGGGAATGTATTACCTCTAGGTAAATCTTGCTTGGCACACTATGTTTTGGACATCAGAGTAAATTATCACCTGTTAATGCAACCTTTGGAAGGTTTTCAGCAGATAAGAATAGTCCTCAGTTCCTCAGTACTTTGAGAGAGAGAGAGAGAGCTTGCAAATGCAAGCATGCAAATACCATCTCACCTTTATTTATATATTCTCATTTAATTTTAATTAAAATATTATCATGAAAAAATTGTAAGCATACAGAATGGTATTACATGAGAAATACACGGCTTTAGAACTCTAGTCTCATTCTCCAGAGACAACTTCTTTAGGACTATACCTTTCTAATACTATATAGATATAAAATGGGCTATATATGTTTATCCCCTGTCTTATCAACTTTAGATAATATCTACTGAATTACAATCATGAAAGAGGACTTTATATCCAACATCCTTCTTTCTAGTCTACAAAAATTTTAGGTCTATTATTTTGGGATTTTCAGTTGGGATTTCTATGAACTGACACCTCTGTATAATTTTCTTTCTTCCCATTTTTAGTTCAATTACTTTAATATCATCATTATTTAAATACTTAAATTTCTCTCTATATCTTAATAGTGAAAACCAAAACCAGAAATATATTTTATGAGCAAACAAATATTATCCACTATAGAATCAACTGTACGATTAACCTTCTCAGAAAAATATAGTTCCACAGAAGTGAACTCTTGCTTCTCAAAGGAGATATGTAACAATTACAGTCCAAATGATCTCTCTCTCCCTCTCTTTCTCTCTTTATTAAAAAAAGAAAAATCTTTTCCCCCTCAGAATCAAGCTAAAGTTTCAGCTTGCTTCAATTTTAAACCCTGGCTTTCAGGTACAACTTTCTGTTTTTTCCTGGGGATGCTAATGGTTTGCTTTGTGCTTGTTGGTACAATGAGCCATAAGCCTTCTTTACCATTGCATTACATCTTCCAGTTTGAAAATGATGCTTTTATGCAATGGAATCTATTCCCATCTTGGGAACGTTATTTTTGGGTTTGCACACCTGCCATCCTAGAATGTTTTTCATGGCTGCTGAGTTAGTTTCACTTTCTTGGATCCCTGTACTTCTTTTTTTGGAGTCCTTTGTGTAATTTTCTCATAAGACACATGCCTGTGTCCTTACATTACTGTTAAAGTCTTTATTTGGTCTTCTTATTTAATATGTGATTTAAAATGAATGCTTAGTAGGTGGAAATACAGAGGCTGAAACTGATTTTTCTGGGAACTTATGTATTTTTGCCCCACCATCTGATATTGTTTATGTGAACTCTGATTCCTGTCTAGTTGCTTGAAATAAGTGTTTTTCCCCCTATTTTCTTTTTAAGATTTTAAAATATTCTCATTATGTTTCATGTTTGACATTTTGCAAGGCTAGGTCAGAGGTTCTGTTTGACACTTAAGTACAATGTTATTGGCTCTAAGACAGTTGTCTATTAATTAAAGAAAGATTTTTTTCTCTTCCTTTGTTCTCTTTTCCTGAAATTCTTTTTTTAAAACATTTTTTTAGGTGTAGATGGAAACAATACCTTTATTTATTTTAACGTGGTGCTGACAATTGAGCCCAGTACCCAACATGTGCCAGGCAAGCACTTCACCAGTGAGTTGTGAGCCCAGACCCCTCTTTTCCTGAAATTCTTATTAGTCAGTTGTAGAATCTGAATTGATCCTCTAGGTCTATTAACTTTTCTCCCATATTTTTAGCTTGCCTACTTGTTCTTTTTCTGAAATTAAATTTCAGAAAATTTCAACGAAATATTCCAGTTCTTCTATTGAATTTAGCTTAAAAAACAATTTCATTCTTAGTCTCTTTTTTCTGTTGTTTCCAAAGCTGTTTAGACTTATTTTATGGCTGCAGTGTCTGCTTGACTCTCTCTGAGGATACTGGTGACGTTTTAATATTGTTATTATTTTTGCTTCCTTTGGAGTTAGTTTTTAATCCTCTCCAGTGTTTCTTGTGTTTTATTCTTAAACTTTTTGGTGATTCTTATTTATTTGTGTACATTTTAAGATGCAGGATATGACAAAGGTATGAAAAGATGTATGACAGAGGGTGTTCTTCTTGGCATTGACTGCAGTAGCCCGTGATTGGAAGCAAAATGGGTGTCCATCAATAGGGTACTGGCTGAATCAACTGTGGAATGTGTTCAGAATGGAGTATTATGATGTGGTAAACAGATATTAGTAAGATGTTTGCATGTTTATGGAGTGATCTGTGGGATATATTGTTAGGTTAAAGGCAAGATGGAGGAAAATGTGTTTACCGTGAGACCATTTACTGATAGGGGGGAGATATAAGTACCAATGAGTACATGTGTATTTTTTTTAAAGAGAGAGAGAGAGAGAGAAGCAGTCTTTATTTATTTTTTCATATGACATTCATTCCTGGAACACATCGTTCTGCATGTGGTGCTGGGATTTGAACTCGAATACTCATGCATGCCAGGCAAGCGCCATAATTGCTGAGCCATCACTCCAGTCCCTACATGTATATTTTTAATGTTAAAAATGAAAGTATAGACTATGAAATTTTAAAAAGTTATCTTTTGGGAAGATGAGGAGTAAAGTTGTACATTAAAAAAAATGACTCTGGGGGCTGGAGCGGTGGCTTGGCGGTTACGGCACTTGCCCGGCATGCAAGAGTACACGGGTTTGAACCCCAGCACCCACGAACACAATTAAGTGTCAGAGCAATGAAAGCCATGTGAAAAACTCAATAAAAATTAATTCTCTGTCTCTGTCTCTCTCTGTCTGTCTGTCTGTCTCTCTCTCTTTCTCTCTCTCACTCTCACTGTCCTTCTCTCTTTAAAAATAAAAAATAAAAAATTTGACACTGGGTTCATGTATGTGTTTTACATAAGTAGAATGCAAAATTAAAATTTAAAAGGTAATGATCCCAAGTCAATAGTAAAGTGAAAAAGATGAATATGAATACATATTCACTTGGCACAGAACAGCGATGAACTGCTCTAAGAACTTTAAAACACAGTGATTGTATATCCTTAGAGGGATATGCACCAAAGACAAAAATAACTGCAAAATGTCTTAAACAGTTTCCAGCAATCCTATTTTTTAATTGTGCATCTCAATTATCCAGAATTGTAGATTTCATTCTGGCACATTCCACTCACATAAAAACCCAGGTGATCAATTTCACTCCTCAACCCCCACTTCTCCTTTCTCTCTTCCTTTTCCCCACCTACTTTTCCTTTACCCTAATGGTCTCCACCACTTTTTTTTTTTAAAGAGAGAGGGACAGAGAGATGGTGAAACGGGGAGAGAGAGAGAGGGAGAAAGAGAGAATCAATTTTATTTAGTTTTTCATGCGGCCTTCATTGCTCTGAAACTTCATTGTGTATGTGGTGCTGGGGTTTGAACTCACGTACCTGTGCATGCCAGGCAAGCTCTGTAACTGCTAAGCAAAGCCATTGCTCCAGCCCTTTTACTTCCCTGGTTTCCCGGTTTCTCCTGTTGTTTTTCCTTTCCAGCCATTACATATAAGACAATGAATTTGGAAATATTCCCTTTCTTTCAATTTCATTGAGTAATATGAAGAATTTTGGTATTCTTATTTAAAGATCTGGTTAAATTCAACTATGAATCCATCTTGTCCTGGGCTTTTGTTTGTTTAGAGGCCTGTTATTACTGCTTCAATCTCATTGCTTGTTAATGATCTCTTTAGATTTTCTCTGTCCTTTTGGCTCAATTTTGGTAGATTGTATGTGTCTAGAAATGTTTCCATTTCTTCTAAATTTTCCAGTTTACTGGAAAACCAATTTTCAAAATAGCTTTCAGTTAATCTGGATTTAAATTGTGGATGTTGTAATACCCCATTTTCATCTCCAATTGTGTTAATTTGGGTGTATTTGTTACCAGGAGGCACCAATACTGGCCTAGGGAGGAAGAGGCTAGGCTGTAATGCTGCTCCAAAAATATTTGGAGTCAAATCAGTAGGAAAAACAACTTTATTCAAAGCCAGCTTTGAAAGAAGATAGAAGAAAGTTAATCATTTCAAAATTTCCATGTTTGAAATCCATGAAGGTGAGCAGAACTTTTTAAGGAAGAAGAAACAGAAGGCAGGAAATGTACATGTGTAGATCTGCTTATCCTGTGTCAGCCAGCCTGTGGAGGGGCCCATCTCTGCCTCCACTTTCTTTGGAGCCTGTCATGGTGTGTGGGGGTTGCTGCCCTTTTCTCCACTGGCAGGAGTAGGAACTAGCTGCCAGTTCAGAGGAGGGTGAAGAAAATTCAGTGCTTCTCATTCTCTTGCTTTTGCTTAGTTTGGCTAGGGGGTTATCAAACTTGTTCTTTTTTCTAAAGAATCAACTCATTGGTTTGGTTCTCTACTGTTCTTTTAGTTCCTACTTTGTTAATATCAGCTCAAATCTGAAATTATCTCTGCCTTCCACTACTTTGATTGTTTTCTTCTGTTCTAAGACCTGAAGATGCAACCATAAAGATGTTTATTTAAGAACTCTTTTATTGCAGGGCATTGTAGTTCATGCCTGTAATCCTGGCAGGTGGGGAGGCTGAGACAGGAGGATCGCAAGTTCAAAGCCAGACTCAATAACTTAGTGAGGCTCTCAGCAACTTCATGAGACTGTGTCTCAAAATAAAAAAATAAAAATAAAAAGGACTTGGGATGTGGCTCAGTGGTTAAGTGCCCCTGTGTTCAATTTCCAATACCAACAAAGATAGAGAACTCTTTTATTAATGTAGGTATTCGTTACTATAGATTTCCCTCTCAGAATTGCCTTCATTGTATCCTAGAGATTCTGGTATGTTTTAATTCCATCTTCATTTGTTTGTAAAATTTTTTAACTTTTTCACTTAATTTCTTCAGTGACCCACTCATCATTTAGAAAATGTGCTGTTCATTCTCCATGTATTTGAACAGTTCCTGTAGTTTTTCTTATTTATTTCTAATTTTATTCCATTATGGTATGAAAAGATAAAACAGATTGTTTCTTTTTTTAGTTCAACAATCATATTGTTAATGGTAGCATCAGTCTCGTGAGACTGTTGTTTATGTAGTATACCATAAGAACTAGCCATCCTGTCAGTTATTGAGTACTTGGATTTTGTCATGTTGGAGATATAAGGAAAATGAGGTAAAGATAAAGTGAGAGTTATGAATTGGAAATATTATTATGAACTTGTGGGGTATTTTCTGCGTATGGATGTACATATAAGTATGTGTTTACTGTCTCTGTCCACTTAGAACCAAAGAGACAATGACCAACCCAATAGCAGTGAACACCCAGGTTGTCTCTAAATACCATCTCTCACTAAAATGAGAGAACTTCTTCCTGGTTAGGGGTAAGAAAATAAATAAACTGAGCAAGAACCTATCAAAGACTGCTAGGTCATGTCAAAAGAATTCCGGAACTAACTTGTATAAGAACTTGCTATATAAAACTGGGGCAATTTGCATATCAAAAAGAATAGCTGCAGGGCTGGAGCCCAGGCTTGGCGATTATGGCACTTACTCAGCATGCAAAAGTGCATGAGTTCAAACCCCAGCACCCACGTATACAACTAAGTGTTAGAGCAATGAAAGCAACGCTCAATAAAAATTGATTCTCTCTCTCTCACTGTCCTTCTCTCTTCTTTTTTTTAAAAAAGAATATCTGCAATTAATTCAAACATATGTATTTAAATCCATCTTCTAATAAAACAAATAATTCCCCCTAAAACAAACAAGAAGATCTATAAACTCATGGACTTTTGTAAGAAAGAAAATTCATAGATTTTTTTAGAAAATGTTGAATGAAAGGAAGGAATATAGAATTTATCCTGCTTTTTAATTTCAAACACTTCCTCAGGATAACCATATATTTGACAGGGGAAAGTAATCTTTTTTCAGGTAATAAATGAAGAACAATGACTGATGGATGCAGTTCTACTGAATGACTTTTTCTAGCCATGATTATAAATGGCTGATAACTTCAGGAAGAGGGACAACTTGACATTAGGTATCTTCTGGTGGAATTACATGCAACATCTTTGAGGTGGTTTTCCAGCAACAAAAAAATTTAATGTGAATCAGATTATGCTTCCAATAAGTCTATTTATATACAGAAATATGGGCAATAGAGGAATGTTAAGTGACACTGTGGGGAGGCTAGCCACAAAATCTAGACTTCAAGAAATTCTACAGAAAACGGAATTCTTCAAAAAATTTAAGTCGCAAAAAATTTAAGGGAAGATAATGATGGAAAGGAAATCAATAGTGTGCAGGAAACTAAGAGACTTACTGAGCCACTCATGCCATGTTCCTTGTTTTGGAACCCAATCCAAATAAACAAATTGTGTTTTTAAGAAGATCATTTATAGGGCAGTTAAGAAATAGGAACAGTGAGTGATAGTACCAACAAATTGCTGATTTCAGGGGACTGGGACTTAGACATTGTGGCTATTATTGGCACAGGGAGAGGTCTTGCATGTTTATCAATGGAGTGTTATGATATCTTGGAATTTCCGAACAATTCTGTGGATTGAAGAAATAGGTTGGGGAATGTGGGAGACCAGATTGGTCATGAATTGAAGCTTTGAAAATGGGTGTTGGATACATAGACATATATTCTACTATCATTTCTAACTTTATGTATTTGGAACTTTTTGTAATTGCAGGTATGAAAGAATAAATAATAAAAAAAATCTTGGGTTAAAAGAAGGTAGTCAGCCTGGTTTTTCTTAAGTGAATTAGTGGGACTGTTTAGCCATAAACCTCTTCTGTGTGATGGGGGTTGACTCTGAGCTATGTGTTGGTAGTTGGAATCTTGACACAGGCCTACATTACTTGAGGGTATTGGGATATGCACTGATTTTTCAAATGCCAGAAGGAGCAGGGCTGCATTTTGAGGATACCCACTTCTGCCCTATTTCTCTCCCAGACCATACCTTAGTGCTTTCCTTCATTCATATTAGTTGGCTTTTTCTACCAGGAGAAGAATGAAATTTCTGCCCTTTTCTCTTTGCAGAGTGAATCTTTTGCTTCCTCTTAGGGCACATATTCTACTTGTCCATATCTACCGGGTGGAAGTGTTCTGAAAAAGGTCTTTCGATAAGTTTAGCCTGATTACCATTCTTCAGTCCACCAGGGATGTTCTGTACCTGAGATCTCTTGTTTTGGAATCTGTTTCCAAGGATCATTCCCATGAAATACTCATGAAATGGATCTTACCTTGTCCTTTTGGAGACCAAGAATATTTCTTCACAGGTAGGGAGGATGGGGAAAGTAAAAATTATACTCTGTGGAAAGTCAGTACTGCTTCATTAAGTGAATCTCTAATGAAGTTAATATAGGGTGGAATCCATTTAGGTGACTAAAAGTTACTGACCAAGTTCATATAAAAGAATATTTTCATAAGTTGAATTATATTGGCAGTGGACCAAATACTGAGAAATGGAGAGATACTAAGCAAATAAGTCTTTCAGTGGAAAAGTTACTGTATAAATAATAAAATTGTGCAAGGACTCACAGAATTTTGCATAGGTAATCAAGAAACAGATTTGAACAATGAAATTTTTAGATTGGGAAATGACAAACTAGACTAAATAGTAAAATGTTAAGATGGTAAGGCTAAATGGTGAAACTCTTTAATACAGACTGTATTTTTAATAGATTAAATTTCATTTAATCTGGGTTCTGTCACCACTGTAATATGGACATTTCTGAAGGTCACTGTTACATCTGCAGACTCACTGCATCAGTAAACTCTTGATCCTTTCCATTCTCCCTGCTGCAAACCAGTATAGTCTTTCTGTTTCCTATTGAAGATCATGGTAATGCTGCTCAGTACTCCCTGGTCTTATCACCTAGTACTATTTCATTTATGCATTCATTCATTCAACACATATTTATTAGTGTCTGCAGTTGGTAAGGCTCTGTACTAAGTACTGAGCACACTGAGAGGATGAGATGTGGTTCCTGTATTCCTGGTCGTCAGTATCTCGCAGAGGTCATTCATGAACTCTTCTCCTTGGCCAATGTACAGGAGACTGTTCCTGAGTCTCGCACATTATTATTACTTGTTACTAGGCATCTCCAAAATAGTATACAGCATGGTCTTTCTTGGATTATAATTATGAGTGTATGTCTTCCCTTAGACTGGAAACTAGAATTATTGCTCATGGGCTATTTTTTTCCATTTTCCATTCCCTTTTTTAAATGCCATATATTTCCTGGGTTTTGGGTGAAACTATTGTAACTTTCTAACAACACAGACAGACAGATGGAATGCCAAACTAGCCAACTAAGACAACATTTTTCATTTGCATTGGTGAGGCGATCCAAGGCAGGTGACCAGAAGCCTTTGGTGTGCTGATCCTCTCCCAGCCTGCCTGGGTGCCTGCCTTCCTGTTAGTGAGCTGTTCCTCCAGGAGAGTGAGAATTATATATTTCCCTGCTCTAATCCTGAGAATTGTCATTGAAAGTCTTTCTTCTCAATTATAGAAGTTTTATTGTTTTTGCTTTTGAAAAACTTAGTAACTTAATTTATTAAACTAGGGATTCCTGCTAGAAAGACAGCAAAAGAAACAAGAAGGGGCTAATAAGTATTTATTAAACTTTTCAGCTGTTCTTAATAATATCAATACAGTCTTGAAAACAACAAGATTAATTGTTGTATAGCAAATGTTTGACATATAAACAGTAAGAATGATTGAGCCCTTACATGTGCTTGGTACTGAGCCAGATTTTTATTTTTTTATTTTTTATGGAGTAACTTGCAATAATTGTATGAGGCAGCTATTGTTACTATTTTTGTTTTATAGCAGATTAAGACTCTTAGGCTTATTAAAGCCATTAATAATTTGTTCATAGTTATGGAATGGTGAGTCTGAGATTTGACCAATGACAGTGGTATAAAGTAACACATATCTTCCTTCCTTCTCCCTCCCTCCCCTCCCTTTCTCCCTTACTCTTTTTTTTTTTAATATGGATAATTCTAAACAGGTTTTGGGAGCCAGAATATATGGATGCACTGACTTGGTGCTATGGAGTTAATTTATCAAGGCATAATTGTATAAAACAGCATGCTACCTAAGGTAAGTACTGTTAATGTTCTGTCATCACATGGATTCTTTGTTGAGTCAGTAATGGCTGGCTGAATTTTAGTTGTTAAAGTTTACTCTGCATGTAGTAGAGAAATAATTTGTATAGTAGGAAATACTATATAAGTTATTCAATATAATTGAATATAGTAGTTTTCCTTACTATGTTATTTGGTATTAGATTAGAAAGATGATTCCTACTCAAGATAATGTGGTGTATTGTAGAATATTTTAGAACTTGGAACTATAGCAAACTTTGGAGGTGCATTTCCACAGAAAAGGAGCAACTGGTCATTGAATGTGTACTCATTTAAGTATTTCCTATTGCAATACGGACTTATTTTAGTTATTGAGCCGTGCTCCTAAGATGTCAAGGGCAATTATCATAGTTAGCAGTGACTGGAAAAACTTGCTTCTGAATATTTCCCTTGGGAAGGGAGAATTTTTTCTGCCGTGTTTGAGCTCAGTAGCCAGCAGCTTTTGGGTTTTCTAGCTGTCCTCTGTCTCTGCACAGCCCTGTGCTGGAGGAGCTGTAGACCTTAGCTTTCCAGAATCTTGTGTTGGTGAGCACTGACTTCAGGCTGCACAGAAGCTGTGCTGGGCTCTGGAAAGCTAATCCTAGGACAGAGGTGTTTGCTTCCATGGAAGAACTCTCCTAAAACAATCTCTGCCTCTGAACCAGCTTTTGTGGTGTCCTCAGTATGAGCATGGAAGAGCATTGGCTGGAGCTCCTATCCCTTTAATCTTTTCTCTAGACTAAGAAGAGCCTTTGACTTATTCCCATACCTCTGTCCTGGTGCATGAGTTTCTTTCTCTCTTTAACTTCAGGCTATCATAGGATTTTTACTTCATGATTTTTATCTGGTAGTTATTTTTACTTAATAATAACTTATAGATTTGGTAAATTTTAGTCTCAAAAGCACATTTATTGACTCTGTTTTGTTGTACTTACTTCATAACCCTGTGAGTTAGGAGAAAAAATACTAGATGAGAAGCTATAGTCTCAAAAAAGTCCAGGAACTCATGTAATAGCACAGCTTGTTGGCAAAGAAATCAGAATATCAGCTTTAGAGACTGTGGCTCTTGGTCCATGTCTCTTGAGACTAGATCCTACTGCTCATGTAAAGCATTCTCAAAATAACACTTCCCATGAATTCATCCCTTCCATTAATTTGAGTTTCTGAGACTTTGCTGTATTGCCAGTCCTTGACTTTTGCTAAAATGATGTTGAACTCTGCAATTCATTTTGACTTCTGGGACACAGTGATTCCAGCAGTTGCTAAAAGAATGCTGGGCCATAAAGGCAATGTCTTAATAATTTCAGACAAGAATCTTTTATTCCTAAAATAACTTTGCTCACTAATGTGATCAGGGAGCTCAATTTCAGTTTGACAGAGGTTTCAAAATAGAGCTTCATGAAGGAAAACTGCAATTAGATATTCATGGGTAATATTCTTAAGTTTATGAAGTAGAATGTTAATGAAGAGAGGTATTGATTTTATTTTAGTTTAATTATACTACATTTGAAAATATACCTATTACAGATTGTAAAGAACTCTCCTGTGACTTTGCCTATTCTTCTTGCTCAGTACCCATTGTGAATAAAGGCAGAGAATTCTTTGCGATTGACAACAGACTTCAGATCACATATAATACACCTGTTTTGAGTAAGCAAATAAGATTCTTAACAAAATTCCTCCTGCCAGTACTCAGTTGCAAAATAAAATAATGTCATAGTCTTACCTTTTTTATTTTTAATCTCTGAAGGCTCTCTTCTGAACTAAAGACCTCTGTGAAATTAGGAATGAAGTAAAACAGTGTATCAGAGAAATTGCCAGCCCAGTCACTCACATCTAAATTATTAGCTTCCTTTTCAAAGTCTTCTGCAATTTTGTTCTGGATTCAAGCATTTGGAGATTAAGGATTTCTATTTGGTGGAGGACAGCTGTTGTCAGGAGACTCCTCCTGGGTGAATCAGAGAAGTGATAGAAATGGTCTGAGAACTGATTCTCAATGATGATGGAAATGAGCGCAGGACACGGCCCTGTTGTTTTTCTCTTACCAAATGTTGTGGATAATAACAATCATTTTGATATCCTCCATTTTCTTAGAAAATGGTTGAATTGAAAATATAAGCTTGGAAATTATATAGAGTGCTATGTTTAAGCCTTAGGGGGGAGTCTTGTATGAAAGTTGATGTTTGCTATTGTTTGGGTCTGGCTTCGTGTTTGGTGAGAGAGACCCAACTGCAATATGTTGACTTTCACTAGGGGCCTACTACAGTGCCAGTGGCCCTGAACACAGCCTTAGATGCTTGAGGTTGGGTAGGGGAAAGAAGTGGATAATGTCACTTTGCTCCATGTGCTGGAGACCCTGGCAGTGTTTTTTGCCTCTCCTTCCCAGTACCTAAGCTATGTGTTAGCCTCAACCTCCTTCAAATACAGGAACACAGCTAGACATGTCTTCTCTCTGCCCTTTTCAGTTTGAGGCCCCGGGTGGACTTTTCTTGAGGTTTCCTTACATTCCTAATGGGCACAGTATAAAAAGATCTTCTGACCCAATTGACCACATGGATGAACCTGCAGAGCTTCATGCTAAGTGAAACAAATACTCAGTGATTCCATTTATGTAAGGTTTGAGTACTCAGATTCACGGAGATAGAAGGTGGATTATGATAATCAGGGGCTGGAATGGGGATGGGAAACAGGGACTTGTTCAAAGGGTGCAGAGTTTCAGTTCTGCAAGATGAAAAGAGCTGTGGAAATCAATGGTGATTGTTGCACAACACTGCACATTTAAAAATGATACGATGGTCACTTCGTGTGTGTTTTACCACAATTAAAATAATTTTTAACAGTCCCTTTTATTGTACCGTCTGTTGTACCTAGATTTTTCTCTAACTAGATAGTCTTCTAATTATGAGCTATAAAATATTCATCCAGGCACTCACATGCAAAATTTGTATCCTTCTTTTTTTCTTATACCACACATGTAATCCGTCCTTGACTTTTGGTAATTTTACTCCTCAACATCTCTCCCCTCTATCTACTGCTCAGTCCCTTGGAATCCTGCTGTGGCCTCCTATCTGGTCTCCAGTCATGTCTTTCCCAGCCTTTCTTCTGGTCTTCCCTGTGCCTGCAACGTCCTTCTTCCAGTAGTTCACTAGGCTGGCCTTTCCATCTTTCAGGTCTTCCTGAAAAGGTTGTGTCTTGAAGAGGGCCTCTCACCATTTGCTTGCTATCTATCTATTTATTTATGAGAGAGGGACAGTGAGAGAGAAAGAGAGACTCAGTTTTATTTAGTTTTTCATGTGGCTTTTGTTGCTCTGACACTTTGTTGCATACATGGTGCTGGTGTTTGAATTCGTGTCCTTGCTGCCAGGCAAGCACTGTAACTGCTGAGCTGCAGCTCCAGCCCCTTTGCTTTTATTTTTTTGATTAAAAATTTTTATTGGGCACATAATATTTGTATCTATTTACAGGGTACATTTTGATAATTTGATACATGTTTACAATATATAATGATCAGATCAGAGTAATTATCTTTACCATATCCTCCAACAGTGATCATTTTTATGTGTTAGGGTGTTTTGGACTCTTCTTGTTAATTTGAAATATGTCATAATTGTTGTACTTTGTGTTTCCCTCTTGTGCTGTAGAATACTAGACCTGTCCTTCAACCTTATCCTTAACCTCAGTAGATAAAGAAAATGTGGTATATATACAAATGGAGTATTACTCAGACACTCTGTCATTTGTGGCAATGTGAAGGGAACTGGAGGACATCACATTAGGAGAAATAAGCAGGCACTGAAAGAAATAACATAGTCTCACTCATTTGTGGAAGCCAAAAAAGTAGATCTCATAGAAGAGGTCAAGTGACAGTCACCATGTGTTATAACATCTTCCCTCCTTCCCGGTTCACCTCTCCTCAGCTCTTCTCAATCTCACCCCCCCCTATTTATTTTTTGTAGCACATGTCCCTTCATACCCTTTTCTAGTGTGCTTGGTTGGTTATTGACTCTCTTGTCAAGGATAGTACAGACTCCTGAGGCCTAGAGTCAGTAGCTCTGCTATATCCTCAGAGCCCTCAGAGTAGAAAATGTGGTAGGTATTAAATAAAAATTTTTTTTAAAGAGAGAGAGACAGAGAGAAAGAGAGAGAGAGTGAGGGAGGGAGGGAAAGGGAGAAACAATTTTTATTTAGTTTTTCATGTGGCCTTTGTTGCTCTGAGACATCGTTTTATACGTGGTGCTGGGGTTTAAACTCATGTACTAGTGCATGCCAGGCAAGTGCTGTAACCGCCGATCCACCACTCCAGCCCAGGTATTAAGTAAATTTATCAAATGAATGAACAAAGCTATATTTGTATTACTTTTCTTATTTTAAATTAATTTCCTTCAATGTTTTAGATACCCCATATAGTTCACGATTTTGCAAAAAACTTGGATCTAAAAGAATTGTGTATTTGTGGTTTCTTTCAAAGATGTTTTACAATATGTGATCTTAATAACTAATAATAAAGATGAGAAATTGTACTTTCAGACAAGCAATCAGTCTACCAGTCTCATTTGGATGTTGCAAAAGACTCCTTTGTCTGCTGCATGACCACTTTGAATTTCTTTTCTATGAAAATGGGATAACACTTGTACCATTCACTTTGGACTTGTTATAAAGACGATGTTTTTCTCCTTATTATTTGTAGAGTGCTTTCACATTTACAAAGTGTTTTCTTATTGGTGCCTCATAGCAACCTGGTGAAGTAGGTATGATTATCTGACTTTTATACAAGAAGAACCTCATTTCCCACATCCCAGAGTGAGTGAATGGTAAGTGAGCTGCAAACCGGGCCCACTCACTTGCTGTGTGTCTTTTATGCTATCTTTTGCACAGTGCTGCCTCTTCACTGAACCACAGCTAAGGGGCAGATGACATTCCATGCATTCTAAAATGCCACGAAAGCGAACAATGTTAACATCATGATTTTTCATTTTTAATCATGTTCAGTTTTACTTATATAAATTTGCTGCATTTTTCTTACATATATATATATATATATATATATATATATGTCAATCATCTTTTTTTAGTAGTGGTTTTTCAATTCCAAAATTATATATTTTGTTTGAATTTAGAGATGGAGAAAATCAAGGTGCTTGAGAAATAATCTAACTTCTGTTTGCCTTGATTGAACATGCTTTTGGTCATGGGAGAATATTGACCATGTGGTGTTTACAGTTTGAAACATTTACTTACATGTACCAATCCCATCTGCTCTTCACAAATTGGTTGGAGTAGGTCTAAAGAAAGTTATATGCTGTGTGTGTGTACTTCTGTAGATATATGTGTCTATGTATATGCATAGACACTTTCTTGTGCATCTATTTCATTAGTATACATATTTACATGTATATATAATACATGGATATGCATCTAAAGTGTGTATGTGCACATACATGTATGTATACGTGTATGTGTACATACGTTGCGCATACATATTTTTTCCTCCTGAGAATGATCAGTTTAAACCGGCTGTTTTTCTTTCATATGTGCTTGAGAACAGAGGTGGTCCTCCAAAGTGCCTTCCCTTTGTGAAAAAGGAAAGGAAGAAGGAGAGAAGGCTCAGTACTTGCTCTGTCATCAACAACTCAGAGTCTGAGAAATGTGGAACTGTTGGGACTTGATTAGAATCTTTCCTACCTATTTTCCTCTACCAGCAGGAGTTCTAGAAGGGACAGCATGTACAACTGAACGGGTCCTTCACCTGCCTCTGGTACCCTTTCTCTAGCTAAGAGTCATGGTGCACATGTAAAAGTTTAACTTTGACTTTACAGTATTATGTGCTTGGTGTTTGTTTGGTGGATGGTAGGTTTGAAGATGGTAGGTTTCTCTGCAGCTGCTGGCT
Organism: Aplodontia rufa; assembly: GCA_004027875.1. Classification (NCBI taxonomy): domain Eukaryota; kingdom Metazoa; phylum Chordata; class Mammalia; order Rodentia; family Aplodontiidae; genus Aplodontia; species Aplodontia rufa. The sequence continues at coordinate 46,772 of PVKS010008797.1, forward strand.
GGGGGTGTGGCTTCAGACTGGCGGCCATGGTGGCTGGCTAAGGGGCAGGGCTTCAGGCAGCTTGCCCACAAAAAGAACAACAAGTCAAGATGCTGGCAGACAAGCACCTGATGATTGATGGATCCACCAGCCAATCTCTGAAAGGCCAACCCCATCAACACGCTCATTTTCCCTAAACTATAAATACAGCTGCTTATCAGAGGTCCAGTGCCATTTTCCCTGTGTGCCATTTTCCCTGCAAGCCATTTCCCCTGCCCGCTCACTTCCCATTCCTGCATTCATTATGGTGGCGCAGGTGAGTTTGGCTCGGGAGCAGCAAATCCCAATAAACATCTGCGCCTGAATTTACACCCTTGCATTCTGATTTTTTCTTATTTTTTATACATGGTGCCGAAACCCAAATGGGACTAGGACCTTTCTGCACCCTCCTTTCCCCACATCCGGTTAGACAGGAGTGGGGCAAGTTCCTCCCTTTCCCTTGGCCTTCCTCTGGCATCTTCCCTTGAGGAGATCTGTCTGTAAGTTGTATGCGCACGCATCCAGACCCCCGCCATTTCTTTTGGGTCCCAGTGGGTTTTGGAGATGTCCTGCTCCCTGCTGACCACCTTTCCTCCACTTGGGTGACCTCCATCAGAGTTTGGGATGCCTCTTTTTGCTCCTGGCCACCTTCCAGATTGCCTGTGAAGGTCATGGGAGATGCTAAATCCTCACTAGACCCCCGAACTCCTTTGGGTGGTCTCTAATTAATTTTGCCAAATTAGACCTTCCCCAAGACTCAAAACAGCCTCCAGAAGGAACTTTTTTTGATTTTCAAATCCTCACAGATTTGAGTAATTTCTGTCACCAGATGGGGAAATGGTCCAAAATTTTTTTTTCAGGCTTTATTGGGATTTGCTGCTCCCAGGCCAAATTCACCTATGCCACCATAATAGGGCGGGCAGCACGATTCAAAGTAATGTCTGAGAGCCTTTCCACCAAGGAGACCTTTGTCATATGGGTAGAAAGCACCTGGGGACTTAAAGTCCCCTCTAAAATATCTGTATCTACAAACATATTTGAAAATCCAAATAAACCATGTCATCAGGGTCACTATTTTCTATTATTTTTGACTCTGTGGGCAAATGCATAAAACTCTTCTCAGAGGGAAGCTGTGATTTTCTTCCCGTGAATGTTCCTTCAATATCTTTTTCTAATCAGACTCTCAGATAGATAAGTCTCTTCCTGCTTTTACATCTGTGTGTGTGAGTACTTAGAGCTCTCAGCACATCTTCTTCACTTTTATTCACATGGACTGTGGGAGCATTTTTTTGCTTTATTGTATTGCAGGTTTGAAGACGATGCTGTCTGTGGTGATGCAGGCTGTGAGGGTGGACGTGATTGAAGATGCCGCTGTGTGATTAACAGTTTCTGTGGAATAATTTGCTATGAAAACTGTTCGTGGGCATGCAGCACAGGACTCTCTTAGCTGTGATCCCATTTGATTTATAGGGGGCCCAGGCTCTCCTTCTCATAACCCACCCAACATTGCTACAACTAGGGAGGCACCCTAGCATAGCCTCCAGCTTGGAAGTGGCTGCTTCTCAGCATTTTGCAAATGAAGGTATATTTTTTGAGGGTGTGTGTTAGTGTGCTTTTAGAAGAGTTTTCTACTACTTTTTGTAGTTGTCTGATTTCTGCCCACCTTGCAGCAACTTTTGTGATATCCCATTTCTACCCTGTGCTGGTTAAGAGTCAATAAAATGCTCAGAACATTGTTTCCAAGTGGATCAGATCTTTAATAATACAAATAGCTGTTATTTGCTGAACACTTTCTAAGTGCCAGGCATCACAGTATCAAGCAATTTGCCCAAGATTTTCTAAGTAGTAAGAGACAGAGCCAGTTCAGACCTGGGGCTCTCTGACGCCAAGGCCCATGTTTTTCATGGTGTGACCGCAGACACCCAGGACTTCATATTGGATTATCGTTCTGACGTGTGATTGTTGGCTATGCGATTCTTCTTAGTGAGGCATGACTCAGGGATCCTACGGCCAGTTTCCAAGACTGAATGATTTATTTATGGCAGATTTCAAGCTCCTTAATACATTGTGGACTCAACACTGTAACTATACTTTCATTTGATAGGTCAGTGCATATTGGTGTTCTCTCTGCCATCCTGCTGAAGGAGGTATAAACTTTTCTGACTTGGCTTGCTACTTTGTCTGTTTAGGGGCTATCAGATTGCTACTCAGTTAGCAGAATTAAGTTATGCTTTCATTCTTTCCATTAATAATTAATACCTGTGAAAGAGTTCATATTTCCCCAAGCAAAGATTGGTATCCATATTGGTTCTCTTCTGGAATTGCCAAATTTTAGTCATTAAAGTTCTAATCATTTCATTTATGATGCTGGTTATACCCATAGCTACTTAGTATAAAGAAGAGGCATATGGTCTGGAGCAGTGGCTCAGCAGTTACGGTGCTTGCCTGGCATGTGTGAGTACGTGAGATCAAACCCCAGCACCACGTACAGAACGAAGTCTTGGAGCAGCGAAAGCCACATGAAAAACTAAAAGAATAAAAATAAAAATTGGTTCTCTCTCTTTAAAAAGAAAGAGGCATATGCATATTTTCTGGTGTGCTTCCATTTTCTCTTAGCACTGAGTCATGGGAGTCTTGCATCTGAACCACGTCCCTGTAGTGATCACTTATCAGCAACACTTACCGTAAAATATTCTGTCTTGTGTAACAAACCTTGAAGAACTTGATGTAGTATGATATCTAGATGCAGAGGCTACAGTTTAGTAAGAATGATTGATGTTTTTGGTAATTTTTAGGTAAAGTTTAATGTAAGTCTTCATTATAATTTATATTTAATACTATTTCTGTTTCAAAATCAGAGTAAAATTTCTAGAAAGTTAAGAAAACCTTGGTAAAATTTCTTAATCTTCTTGAGTCATTTTCCTCAGCAGAGGTAATATACATGCTTCCTCATTTAGATATTATTAATGAAAGGGAGTATACACACATATACATATAGACACATGTGCAAACACACATATATAAATTGATTTGAGCAGTGTCTAGCATATTAATTTTCAAAATGGTCTTTTCTCCCCATAAAGTGTGACTCATAGCAAAATAATTTTAACCCATTTTGTTTGCATTTTTCTTTATCATGACAGTCATCAATATATAATTGTTGTATTGCTATCAGATGACTGCACTTGGGATATTTATTATCCATAATTGGAAGAGTGGGCTGCAGGTTATGGATTTGAGTGTCTGGGTTACTTGAATGCTAATTTAAAAGCTTTCTCTCAATATACAATTTCATATTTATTTAATTTTTGACACATATTAAGGTCAATGTTGTCACATAAAAATATGTAAGTATAGCCAGCAACAATAAGCTTTTTAATCCAGGTATTTATGCTGACTTATTTGAGGGAATCATTTCAATTAAGCAGGAATGGGAAATGCAATGCATTTGACTTCATTCTTCTTCATCTATAATTTTATATAAATAAAATTTCATGACTTGATAAAATCTATAGAAATTATAGGACTGTAAAAGAAATGAAAATTGATTATTTTTATTATTAGTTTAATTTGAATGCTCCTTTATGTTTATAGTTTTATTGAGTTTTATTTCATGGAAGTTTATGGACTGTATGCTTACAAATGAAAATATTCAAAACAGAGGTGGTAAGTGGGGGCCCAAATCTAAGGTGGGTGAATAGGCCATGGAGGAGAGTTGAGTCATATGACTTGGCAACAATGGATTCAAATTGAGTGCTATTGAATAACGGATATAAGTTCTTGGATTATTTCGGTTAAGCATACTCCACTAGGTGAAGTAGAAATTACAACCTTTGAAGGGATACAAGGCTATCTCTCAGCGAGTGGAATGATATGGAGTTTGTCCATGAGGGCCTTGTTTTGAGGTATGCACTCCCTTATTCCCATCTCAGAGGCATTCAGCGACTTCTGGGGGTATGAGAATCAATCAACTTTTGCTGCAGTAATAACCCTCAAATCCCAGTGGCTTACACCAGCAAATATTTGCTTCTTGCTCATGTTACTTATGGCTGTGGCTTTTATCAAGGCTGCTGGATGACTATGGGTTTATTACATGCATGTTATCATTCTGGAACCCAGATTGCAAGAAACAGCTCCCATCTTGGGACAATGCATGGACTACATACCATATTTAAAGTCAGGTCCTGATGTGACTACATTACATCTGCTCACAGGCCATTGGCTGAAACAAATCACCTTTCCAATCCCACAGGAGAGAGTGGCTATTTGTGAGTGATGATGTAATTTGTTCCACATTAACGCAGCTCTTTTGTATCCAGCTAGATGTTAGGGGAGAAATAAGATGAGAAAAATTGATAACATATTGTGAATTCCTACGCCTGGGCATTTCTTGAACTATGTATTAGGCTATAAGTGTTGAAAAGATACATAATCCAAAGTTGATGTCCAAATGAATTTTATAGAAATGTTCTATAGGATCTGATGTGTTTTCACTATGTAACTATGACACATCCATTCATTTATTTGTTAATTCATATAACATATTTCTACCAAGTATTTACTGTGATCCAGACTATTGTAGGTACTGGTGCTCTCAACCCAGGCATACTCCTTCCATCCTGGGCTTCATTTGCCATTTGTATGATGCTGACAGCTCATTTAGAGGCACAGACTCTGTCTTGAACCATCTTCCAAATGGATACCTGCACTTTAGTTGGTTCACACCCCTCTAGCACATCATGCAACCTTGAATTCCCTGTGCCTTCCAAGCTTCTTCCCTTGAGTTCCTTGCTCATTTATGCAGTGATCTATTGATTAATTATGCTTTCAACACATATTTACTGTGTACTTACCATTTTCTAGGTGCTGCTTAAAGTTTTAGAATTACAGCAAAGAACAAAACAAACTTCTTGCTTTCAGAAAGCTTGTACTACAGAAGTGGGAAGACAGCAGTTACTAAATAGCAAAGAAACCAAGTGCAGATAGTGAGAAGACTGTAACATACAATTAAAATAACAAGCAGGGTGGTTGGGGAAGACCTCTTAGGCAGTGGAGTTTCATGAGTACCTAAGAGACAGGAAGCTATCAGTGATGTTAAGATCTGAGGCACTCAGCTTCATGCCTAGGAAGAACCTAGTGAAAACACCTGAAGGTGGGGACAAGTTTGAGGTCTTCAGGGACATAGAGAAGGGCAGCCTTGCAAGTGACACAAAGCAAGGTAGGGGAAGTAGACAGGACCCAGGCATGATAGGCTTTGAAGTTTGCAGCAAATGTAGTCCAAGTTGGATGAGAAGCCTTAATGGGGCCCACCATGAAGCCAGAAACCAAGGCATTATCTTCCTTCCTGATTTCTGTATCTGTTCAATCTCTATAACTTTCTGTTTCTGCTTCCCACAAAATTCTCAGCTTCACTCACCTCACTACATTCCTGCTGCTGCTTTCCTGGTCCACAACCATCACCACTCAGGGCAGCTCCTCTATTTCTGCTTCTAGGATTGCCCATTTCAGCCTGGCTTCCATCTCCCTGCCAGAGTGATTTTTCTAAAATGCAACTCTGATCCAGCCAATTCCAGCGTAAAGACCTTCAGTGCCTCCAGTTGCCTTGTTCAATTGCTTCCAATCTCCCATATATCTTTCTTTCTGTCTCACACCACACACACAAGCTTAGTCTTGTAGTTCTGTGTTGCTGCACACTTACAGTTCTCTGAATGTGTCACGGTCACTTTCACCTCCAAGACTAGTATACCCAGCCCCTGTGCATTGTGTTTCTTTCCCATTTTCACACCTGGATAACTTCAATTACTCCTCCAAGCCTTAGCATAAGTAGTGTTTTACTTCCCTAACAATCCAGTGGGGTTAATTACCTCTCTTGTGTACATTCATTGCCTCTTGTGTTGTTTATCCTCATTTAACCATCACTCCATATTTTACTCATCTGTTTTCCTCATCAGAGAGTGAGTTCTGTCTCATTTGCTCTTATAGCTCAAAAGCCTAGCCAGTACCTAGCACTTGTGAATGTTTAAGAATATCTGTTGATTGGATGAGTACATGTGTATATCCAAGTGGCCAAAGACAAGAGGAAAGATGGCTTTCTTGGTAGTCATGGAGTGCTTTGTAGACAAAAGGTGCTTTACATAGCTAATGGAAATAAATTGTGTCTCTGAGTGATCTCTCTTTATATATCTATGCTGTTTCTTAGGTTAGAGGTAGGGTTAGGCAAATGGAAAGGAAAAGGGAGCATCCCTCCAAGATAGAGAATCAACCAGCTCATGCAGAGGAGGCAATAATGAGCCTCAGGACACCAGGGTTTGACTCTTACTACTCACTGCCTGAGTTGGGCCAAGTACCTTCTCTGTCACATGCTCCAGAGTTAGAGACCTGGGTACTTATTTGGCTCTGGCATTGACTGATTATACCCTTGCTAAGTTATTTATCTTCTATCTGATGGCAAGACCTATAGTATCCATTTTGTAGGTCTGATGTGAGGATTAAATAATGAAAGTTCTGAGAAAATTGCCTAACAAATATTATTGTTATTACTAGTACTTAAATGCAAATATGAATTTTTTTATCAAGAGTTATTATTAGTTCTAAATTACAAATAGGAATATTTTCATCAGGGGTTACAATGTCAATCAGATATGATAACTTTAAAAAGGCAATGTTAGTAGTAAATTAGTCTAAAAATATATTCAATTGGAATTAATATAAGGTTGGGGAAATGGCAAGGTATGAGGATGGGTTGAAGGATTGAGGTTCTCTGGGTTCTCCCAGAAGCCTGGTGGCATTCAAAAGCCTCCAGAGGGGTGCTAGAGGGTCTCTCAGTCTCCCTTGATGCTGCTGACTCCTCTCAGCAGATTGCAAACATGGCAAGTCCATTCCATTTTCATCTCCAGTGCTTCGCCTGATCCTTATGATGTGTTTGCTTCCCGCTTTCTGTTTAGAGCTAAATGAGAAAAATCAAGGTTTCATGGCCTAGAGAGCTCTCTTTTTAGTTTTTAGTTGGGACCCAATTATCCCAGTGGATTTTCCTTTCTATCCTATTCCTAACAAAATTGCTAAAGGGTTTATTGCTGGAGTGGAATCATCTTGAAAAACTTAAAGAAATCAGAAGGAACAGTGCTCGATGGTTCAATTCCATTCAACCGCACCCTTAATTCCCTCAGGATGCTGGATTCTGTATTGCTTGGAGATGTCATTAAGGTAGCATAAAGAGCCAGAGCACAGGGGATAAATGATTGACTGAAAACAGAGGTCAGGAAAACCAAAGACAACTTTGGTGTAAGGTTTCTAAAAGAGCTGAGACGTAGGTGATGGGGGAGACCAAGTTCTGAGCTCTCAGAATGACAGTCAGTTTAAAGAGGTCAGTGGCTGCGTGGTGGATATGTCTTGAGCATTTAGGGTCATACTGATTATAGGAATGCTCTCCAAAACTGGAGAAGATTTTGAAAAGAAATCAGAGCTCCATGTCTTTGAGTCAGCAGTTGCTTGGGTAATAATTGAGTATACATGGTATAAGTGCACAGGGCATTTAGAAAGAGGGACAGTGATGTTTCTTATGGGATTTCATTAAGCCCCTTTCTTGCCATCTTATTATTTTGGAAATTGAATAAATTCTTTCAGGCCACCAGAGCTAATTAATACATTTGGTAATCTGCTACTTTATTAAGTCGAATTCCTTAAGGAGCCCATGAAGCTTTAAAATGTGCATTCTAGGGATAATTCTGTTGCTTTTCAGTAGTAATAACAATAGACACGAGTTATTGGACATTTACAATGTGCTAGGCACTTTGCTCAGAGCTTTTTGTAATCCTCTTTTAAGTTGCACAACAATCCTATGAGTAGGAGGTTCCCAGCCCATTCCCACAGCCTTCATCTCCCTTATTGGTTGCAATTTCCCAAATTACAGCTGTTTCTCTAGCATCGTCATCTCATTATGTATATAATATTGTAAAACCAAGAGGACGTGAAAATCTGCTTGCAGGGATTGCATTCTGTCTGTCGAAATCTGATTGCCACGAAGCCAAACGAAAACAGTGAAACATAAAATCGAGTGCATTTGAAGATATGTGGTTTTACTTTCTGAATTTTTAACATAATTCTTCTGGATGAATTTTGTCAATTTTAAACCCAGGGAAGTATGGAGGTCTCCATTTTCTAGCCATATCGTTGTACCTAGAAAGTTCATCTTTTAAAAAATTTTATAGTTGTTGATTGTCCCCAGTTTTATTGATATGTAATTGGCAAATAAAATTGTATACATTTAAGGTGTACAACATGATGTTTTGATAAACAGATCCTGAAGTGATTGCCATTTTGAAGCTAGTTAATACATCTGTCACTTCAGAGTTCCCATCTCTGTGTGTGCATGGGTTGGGAATATTTATGATCTACCCTCTTAGCAAAATTGAAATGTAAAATACATTATATTAACTATAGTCACATGCTGTACATTAGATCTGCAGAATTTATTCATCTTTTAACTGAAACTTTGTATCCTTTGACCAAAATCTCTCTACTTTTCCCAACCCCCATCCCCGAACAACCACCTTTCTATTCTATCAGTTTGATTTCTTTAGATTCATCTTATTATATTCCTTATATTTTTAATTTCTTTTAGCCTCACTTATAACCAGTATATATCATTTCTGTTAGGTCCCATTTCCAAACTTTAATTAACATTTTGTTATTGATTAGACTTTGAGGTCATGTGCTACTCATGGAATTAATGAGAATATTATGTTTAATGGTTATTTTAAAATGCAGTTTTATTGATTTCAGATATAAAACCCTTACTTCTTTCAAGAGAGCAATATGTTGGAGGAAAAATGATGCTTTCACTGTTAGCAGTTCAAGATTTGTCTGCTAGTTGCAAGGATTTTCGCTTTTGAAATGTCAAAACTAAAAAGGGAAACAAAAATAACATTAGCAGAACCACGTAGGAAATTATATTATTTGAGGATGTCAAATTGGAATATGGAACTTTTTTTTAATAGATTTCCTTGCTTCCTGAAAATAGCAGTGAATAACAGAAAATCTTTAATGCCATCTTTGAGCTTTTGCTTGCTAAAAGGAACTGCTGTATAGCTCTGAAGATTTAAAAAAAACTCTTTGCAGAAATATTTTATCCTTTGCAGAGCATCTTCTCATCTCTCTGCATAAGTACAGTCCCAATGGCATGCTTACTCTATCTTCACAACCCGACATATCTTCAAGCGTGTGCATAAATTCTGTCAGGAACGAGCTACAACCTCATCGTGAATAACAGCAAGCTGCGCTGTGCGTGGGGCTGTATTGCTTGATGTAAAACCTGGCCCTGGGTGATCACTCTGCACTTTGTCTTTTAGGACTGTAAGGTTGGATGTGAGCTCCTTGCCATGGTGGTCAATGCCACACACTTGGGCTCAGACATTTCTTGTGGAGCCAGCACCTGAGAAGCATTGGTTAGTCATTTCCAAAAATTGTCGCCTGGCCCTGGTGACTCCACATATTTAAAGAAGGCTTAAAGTACTTTAACCCCTTTGTGCCTCAGTTTCCTCATTGGTCAAATAGGAACATAGTATATTTCTCACATAAAGGTATCATGAGAGTAAATAAAATAAAACACCTGACATATCTCCAGCAGTGCTGGTTCCTAACAAAATATGCTCTTGATAAATGTTGGCTTAAGACCAGTTTTTTTTCCTGCTCTTAAGAGGAGGCTTGGGTTTATCAATCCCAGGGACAAAATGATTTCTTTCTATTTTAGATCCATTTTTACTTGTGTGCATTTTCTGAAATATAAGGCATAATTTTGTGCTTTATCAGTGTGTTCCTGAGAGCATAGATGTGAGTGAAAGAGTGAGTTAGTCTGTAGTGTCACGTTGGGTCAGTGCATTGACCGCTTCCTCTCTGCAGTACCTGTAAATGGCTGAGGCAGCTACCGCTGGTGGTCCACAGATTTCCAAGAAGCCTGTCTCCCACCTTCATATTCAAATATCTTATCTGATCTCAGCCTTCCTCACCACTCTGGTATGTCCCTCTTGGAGTTGCTTACTTGGACTGTGACCCACATGTGTAGTCTATAAGGTTTTTGACTGGTGGCTCCCTAACTGCTTCTTCTTTGAGTGTGTCTTCTGCTCTCTGCTGTCTGCAAGGTAAATCAGATAGAAAGGAGAAAGGTATGTGTGGTCTAAAATCCCTACAACAGCTCTCGACTGTTGGTATTTAGTATGCGCCTGTGCAGTTGATGCAAAACAGCAGAGAGAGAGTAACTTCCCAAGGCCATAGGACTAATGAATGATTTGGTGGGTTTTGACAATCATGTTGGTAATGGTTGGTGACTTCGGTAACTGTGCAGCTCAGAGCAGGAACTTAAGAAGACATTGTGTGTCATACCCATCCTGCAGCATGCTCATGCCTGTGGAGGGAGAACTGTCCTGGGGTGTACCAGATATCAACAAGGGATGTTTCTCAAGGGGATCATGAATGACACATCTGGCTTTGATGTACTCATCATTTCCCCTCTTTCTTTGTTATACGACCCTAGTATTTAGCTCTATATTGCAACTTTCTGTCCAGGGTTTCCGAACCATCCTGAGGTTGTGTTGCTTGCTCCATTTCTCTTTCTCTGTGCAGCCTCTAGACGGATCTGTGTGGTTCACTGAGGAATGGTTCAGTGCCAATAGAAGACACATAATCTAAATATATTTGATAGATATATATTAGAAATTTTCTTTAGTTTTTAGGGCCAAAGTACACCTGAACACTGACAGTACATAAATAAATGTGCTTTATAGATTTAAAATGAGGCTTTTTGGTAGCATGAGATTGTACTGAATATTGCTGAACAATTATTGTGGAGGTGAGATTTTATATACAAAGTATAGATTTTTTTACTTAAAAAAAGAACAACTGTAGGGAATTTCTTTATAGTTAAATATTTTCCCCTGGGATCATAATTACATTGTTTAAAAATTTGATTATAAGCTCACTGGATAGGAACTAGCAGACTATCATGTAGCCAAGTGCCTACTCAGCATTAAATTCATTTTAATAACTGAATATTAGCTACCAAGAAATGAGAACCATTAAACATTTATTGATTGGGGAAGGGTTCTTATATCTGCAATGCCTCTGTGGATTTCATTTCATTTTAATTTTAGAAGGTATCGTACAATTTGTTCGAAGATGAGACGGAGGCTCTGGCAAATTGTAATATATCTAATTTTAAAATTTGACCTGAACTGTGGAAAGTTAACCAATCAGGGAACAGCCCATTTACCATCTTATTCATTTTTTGGCTAGAAATAAATCTAGAGATGCCTTTTAGTCAGTGTCACAATCAAGATTCTGGTTTCCTATGATTTTTAAAAATAGCTTTCTAATAATAATAATAATAATAATAATAATAATAATAATAATAAAATTCAACTTTCTCAGTGTAGTCAACAACCTTGTTAGCTGACATCTATGCCCTTTCTAGGAATGGAAAAATATTTCTCACACTGACAATGAATAGTACTCATGTGTTCTGAGTCCCCAGATAGAAAGAAGTCCTTCAAAAACTATAGTTCCATACTCCCACTTAAAATACACTTCCCTTACAATGAAGCATTAGAACTGAGATTTACAAAAGTAGTACAGCTCTGTGCCTCAGTGTACCCAAAATGTTTCTCATAGTTAGAGGTAGAACCCAAAGTGGAATTAAACATTGGAACACTAACAGTTAATTTGGTAATGGCTGCCATTTCCTTCGCAGTAAAATCCCAAACTCCTCTGGTAGTTCTCAAGTCCCATGTGACGTGGCTCCTCTTGCCTTTTGGATCTCATCCCTCATCCCTCTCCTACTTTACTTTCTTGCTTTTTTATTTATTTATTTTTTTTAGGGCTGAGGACCAAACTTGGGGCCTTGCGCATGCTAGGCAAGTGCTCTTGCCACTGAGCTAAATCCCCAACCCCCCACTTTACTTTCTTGACTTGAGCACATAGTCCTACTTGATGTTTTGACGGGTCTGGAGTGCTTCTGCCCTCGCACTTTAAGTTCCATCCAGACAGAAGTCTCCTTCCTGGATAGTCACGTGGCTAATTCCCGTAAGTCTGAACTCACTGGTGTGACCTATCTTGACTGCTCTACGTGAAGTTGCAATTTGCCATCAAATCTCTCTCCCAATACACTTGCATATCTAGTCCTCTTCACTCACATACTTATCATTTTGTAGCTCTGTTATTTTCCCATTTGTTTTGCTCACTAGTACTTAGTTATGCCTCTAGTACTTAGACCTAAGACTGACTGTGTTTATTGAATGGGTGACTGTAGGATGTATCTTACATCATATCCAAGATGCTTCTCATTTGGAATTCTGCAGAAGTTAGCTTTTATTCAATATGTGATCTGACTTTGACTTTGACTTTGACTGTAACTTTCATTCATTCCTACCCTGATCCCACCATACCATTTTTCCATGTGTTCTAAGGCTCCCCCTGGGTCTGTTAGGACAAAACTCAGGCTAGAAAACTTAACGGCTATGAATTCATGGCAGGTGGCTATGGTATTCTGCCTGGTTATCTCTGAGACTGGAGACAGAGTTGATAAATGACAGCCTGCCAAGCATCTATTACAACATCCCAGCTGTGCATGGGACTGGGTGTGCATCCCTCATTCTGCTGTGTGCACATGCACCTGTTTCACTCTGAGCTCTGGCATGTCTCAGAATTTCTGATGATGGGGACTAAATAGATGGAGCGATTTGGGACCTGATGTAAGGGGTGAAATTCCTTGCCTAAAAGGAAGCCTGGCCTGCAAAATGGCATCATCAGAATTTCAGATGAGTGCTGGTCTGCTTTCCAATTAGCTTCCATTTCAATTTCTAAATTCTTTTCATGGAGGAAGCCATCCTAGATTAGGCTGGTTGGAATAATGATATCTTCCACTCCAGGTTTCCGTGACTAATTGTGGTCTTTCCTTGGGAAATCCACAAGAAATTTAACCAAATAGGAAAATTTAAAATTTTACACAGAAACTAAAAATCCATATTTTTTTATGGCAAGTTATGTTTTGGTGCTGTTGCATGAATGATGCTACATTAAAATTTAATTCCTTCCAGTGCTCAAGACAACAAGGCTCTATGAACTATATAATATGTTGGTGTTAGTACTCTTCTTGGGGAGTAAGCTTTCAATCTGAATTGAAAAATTCTAAATAATGAACTGGGGACTCTCTGAATCACTTTTATAATGCTCTGCCAGCACCATGTGAACTTTGTATAAATACTTTTCCACGAAATTGATGAGAATGGATATTTAATATTCATTAGGTAATAAGAGTAGCACAGTTTCATTGCCCATTTCAATATAAAATAGATTTCCATCTATATACTTTTTGAACTTGTTCAGTCTTATAAATGCATGAAAATATTTGTGTATTATACATGTATATGAAATAGATTATTTGTGCCAAATACTGGATATTTGTATCAAAGGAACTGTGACCTTAAAAATTAAGAATTTGCAAACTGTGAAATAAAATGAAACATTTCATTTAAATTAGAATGGTGATGAACTTGAACATCCAAACCATCTCAACATGGATGTTTTAATATAAGCACTCTTAAGATTAACACCTGCATGTTACTGAGTACCATGATACATTTCAGTGGCTATAAAAGATTATTTCATCTCCTAAATCCTTTTTTTAAATGTCTTTTAAAAAACGAATTGATCTGACACTAGTGAAACTTTTTTATAATGAATCATAGCAGAGAACTGCATCTTAATACCTGATGCTCCATGAAATGATTAGAGGAGGTGGAGAGGAAATGCATTTCTTTATTCAGGTACCCCTCACATCCATCTGAAATTTCTGATCAAAGGCTTTAATGCTTTCCTGCTATTGTCCCCACTGAAATCCACTTCCTTTTTATGTAACTGCGCTGATATCATCTAGTGCCTCTGTCCTTATTCCCTGTCCTGATTATCTGCAGCCATCAGCACCACTGTGCTGTCTCTCAATGATTTTGCAGGTCAAATCCTCCATCCCATAATGCTATGACATCCTGCCCAGTGATATTTTGCACTTCAGTATCTCTGATGTAACCCTAGAAAGTTGAATTGGATCAGCCACTCCCCTTCATCTGCAGCTGCTCCTGGCTAGGATTCTCCTATGAAGTTGGCCAAGTTGGATCTGAGTTTTTTTTCTTTCCATTCTCTTTACCATCCTAGGACCTCTTGGGGAATTTTCATCTCTCATTTTATTTTCAGTGCTAGAAATTGAACCCAGAACCCTACCCATGCTAAGCACATACCCCACCAACGAACTACCTCCCCAGCCCTCACCTTTCAAAGTTTTAAGAACTGATCTTAGAGGTTAGATAGTCCAATTCTGCTTTGATTTGCTGGGGATTTAGGACTGATGTGTCATGGAAATTACTCAGGTTGCCAGAATGGAAAGTTTGGAATCAGGTTCTGGAAATTCTCTGTTATTTAATATTGTTCTTTTTTTTTTTTTCAAAAGAAAGAATGACAGAAGGACAGCGAGAGAATCAATATTATTTAGTTTTTCACGGGGCTTTCATTGCTCTGACACTTCGTTGTGTATGTGGTGCTGGGGTTTGAACTGGGTCCTTGCACATGCCAGGCAAGCACCATAACTGCTGAGCCACTGCTCCAGCCCTGTTCTTTAATATTATGATTCTGACTTTTCAAAGATGCCTTTTGTGTATGAAAAGCCTCTAGATGAACTTAGGAGAAAAATGAGTTCTACGTAATGGAGAAGGATTCAACAGGATTGTCAATAATAAAAAGCCTCTTCCCTTTCCAATTTATCAGTTCATCCATTCATATAATCATTTATTTTTTATTCCTTTACTATTTTGGGCTTAATGATACTGTCTTATAAATTTAAACCCTGTCATAGTCCATTTCACCTACTAAAACAAATACCATCGACTGGCTGGCTTATAATAATAGAGTTTATTGCTCATAGTCTGGGGGCTGAGAAGTCCATGATCAAGACACTGACAAACACAGTGTCTAGTGAGGCTGGTTCATAGGCAGTGTTTCTTTTAGGGTCTTCACATGGCAGAAGTGATGAAGGAACTTTCTGGGTTCTCCCTTTTAAAGGTCCTAGCTCCATTGAAGAGGGCTCTTTCCTCATGGCCTGATCACTTCCCAGTATGTGCCCCTCTACAAATACCATCACACTGAAGGCTGGGTTGCAGCATGTTAATATATAGGGTACGGAAGCAATCAGTTTAGCAGACCTCATACTTTCCTCCTGTCCTAGGCCTGATCTAGCCTGCTTTAGATTTCATTTATTTCTACCATCTTTCCATATTTCTCAGAGCCTCATAGTTCCTTCTTGTTAGGCTCCTTTTTTGAGCTGACTTGTTCACATGGGAAGGATGCTAGAAGCAATATTCTGTTTGCCAAATACCTAGGGTAAAGCTTAGAGGGAACTCCAGGTACTGGATTTTATATTGTATACTTGTGACCATGAGTCCAAAGTAGGGCTCAAATTTTAAGGACACTTAAATGGCACTAAAAATTCCACCTTATTTTTGGTATTATATAAAGAAATCAAGTAAGTTAGAGTCTCTCTATATTTCTCTTCTTTCACAGAGATTGCTGTCTGTATAGTCCTTGTATTTATACTCATGCCTTAATATTATACATGATCGTAAAGAAGGAAGCAAGACAGGTAACCATTGAAAGGAGTCTAGTTGAATAAATAATTTTGGGACATTGATAACTATAATATATTAATACTATATTATGTGACTGTTAAAAGAAGATGGTATGCTAGAACTGAACTGAATCTCTAGGTGAAAGACCAAGCCTAAAACGTTGAGGGGAAAAGACTCACAAACTGAGGGGGAAGAAGGAAATGCAATTGATTGGAAATAAGAACAGCATTGAAATTGTCATCAACAGAACTAGAACCTAGAAGTAAGTATAAATATAAGAAAAAATTATTTTTGAGCAGTGACTCTGAGACGCTCCTGAGAATCACCTCCCTCTGCAGGATTGCACGTGGATTCCCACGGTAGGACAAAGCTCCCAGTGTGGGGGAACATTATCCCCCCTCCCCCGCTAATTTTTTTAACTCCAAAGTAATAGCGTGCTGCATTAACAAGTATAAAGGAGGAAGTTTGTGGCACCTGTGTGACTGGCCCCACACCCAGGGGGAAGGGAGCTTCCCTGGAGGGGAGGAAACGGAGCAAGTTTCCTAATCAGATACCCTAATCTGGCCTCAGACTCCCTGATCTGATTGATCCTAATTTACATGGACTTAGAATAAAGCTCTGGGAATTAATTGCTCACATTATCGACCTTACAGCTTTTCTGCACGAGCGGCAGAAGCCAGCTCGCCATTGTGACGTTTCCCTGAGGGTGGGGCTAGCTGATCAGCAAAAAATGGTCTTGGGGTCTCAGCTGCCAAGATCAGAAAACCAGAATCTACCGGCCTGAGTATTGGCCATCTCCCAAAGGGGCTGTGTGGTGTTGGGATCTCCCTCTCCACCTCTGGTTGCTGCCGGTGGAGCCAGGGGAGGAGAAGATTCGACACAAGGCTAACCTCTTCCTCCCTTGTACTCTGAGATCCTGCTATCTGAAAAAACAGACACTCTTCAAAATGATCACTTGCTTGCTATCATAATATATTGTGAGAGCTCTCTCAAAGAAAACTGCTACTATTGGTGCTAGTCACCAGCACATTTGTTTTAGTTGAAATGGACTAGTGTCTGCACCTCTAGTCTGTCAAGATCTCGCAGACTGGTCTGGCATCTTTAGGTCTTTCTTGACCAAATAGCTCCCCATCACAATGAAGCAAAGCCGTAAGAAGCTCCAATTACTCCGGCAAGATTAACAAGGTTGAACTACAAGACACACTCTCTGATTCTGAAAATGAAGAGAAGGGGAAATAACTCGCCTCCTCAACCCCACAGCTTGCCACCCAAGGATCCCATAGCTGGGGCCCTAGATGAAAACCAAAGATATTATATCAACATTATGGTTAGTAATTCAATCAAAGCGTTGAGAGATGAAATACGGAAAGAGATCAGAGAGCAGTTTCAAGAGATGAGAGACAACTTCTACAGGGAAATAAGGGAGCAATTGCTTGAGATGAAAGATCAGCTATACAAAGAAATAGCCATTCTGAAAAGAGACATAGCAGGCTATCAGGATTGAAAAACATGGTTAACCAAATCAAATCTTCACTGGGTGATACCAACACCAGAGTATACTCTACTGAAAATAGAACTTCAGCCCTTGAAGAACGAACATCAGAAAATGAAGATTGGCTAACCATTGTAGAACTCAAAGAAGATAAACAAGAGAAGCAACTTATATTACATAATCAGAACTTCCAAATAATAATTGATGAGTTGAGGCATAATAATCTGAGAATAATTGGCCTGGAGGAAAACTCCGAACAGCAAACAAAAAGCATCAAGAACCTTTTAAGCGAAATCATAATCGAGAATTTCCCTCATCTTACAATTGATTTGGAATATCACATCCAAGATGCTTATAGAACACCAAATAGGTCTAATCAAATGAGAAACTCACCAAGACATATCATATACAGAATGAATAACAGAGAAATTAAAGAGAGAATTCTAAAAGCAGCTAGAGAAAAGCCCCAAACCACATTCAGAGGCAAACCAATTTGGATCACTATGGATTTTTCAGAGCAAATAATGAAGGCCAGAAGAGCTTGGAACAATATATTTCAAGTGTTGAAAAATAACAACTTCCACCCAAAGACAATATACCCTGCAAAACTCAGCTTCAAATGTGCTGGGCAAATTAAATACTTCAATGATAAACTCAAGCTAGCAAGATACATGAACACAAATCCTGCGCTTCAGAAGAAAATGCCAATGATACTCTTAAATCCTTAAACAAGGGCAAGTCAATAATCATATTATACACAAATTGACTTCCAAGATGACTCTGTAATTGTTACAAAGTCTGAAACTCAGCCTCCCATGTCTATTCTAACTTTGAATGTGAATGGACTCAATACCCCATTTAAAAGACACAGACTGGCCAATTGGATCAAAAAACAAAATCCAACAATATGTTTCCTGCAAGAGACACATTTGACACTCAAAAATAGACACAGGCTAAAAGTGAAAGGATGGCAAAATGTCTCCCAGGCCTGCAGCCCAAAAAAGCAAGCTGGTGCGGTGATTCTAATTTCTGAAAAAATTAATTTCCAACTGAAACTAGTCAGAAAGGACAAAGAGGGTCACTTTATCATACTACAAGGGGCAGTCCATCAAGAAGATATAATGGTAATTAACATTTATGCCCCCAATTACAACCCCCCCCCAAATATATGGAAAAAATACTTAAGGACATTAATCCCCTCATTGATCTCAACACAATAATTCTGGAGGACTTCAACACACCACTATCAACTCTATACAGATCATCAAAACAAAAAATCAATAAAGACATCTCCAATCTGAACAACTCTATTAATCAGTTGGGCTTAACAGACATCTACAGAATATTCCATCCTAAGACAGCTGAATTTACCTTCTTCTCAGCGGCTCATGGATCCTTCTATAAAATAGAACACATCCTAGTTCACGGAGATAATCTTAACAAATATAAAAAAGTGGATATAATCCCATGTATTCTGTTCGATCATAATGCTATGATCTTAGCAATCAACAACACGAGAAACAACAGAAACTACTCAAACACTTGGAAATTGAATAATTCCCTCTTAAACAAAGGGGTAAAAGAGGAAATAAGAGCAGAAATTAAGAAGTTCTTGGAATTGAATGAGAATGAAGAAACAACACACCAAAATCTCTGGGACAGTATGAAGGCATTCTTAAGAGGTAAATTTATAGCACTGAGTGCATACATCAAAAATCTAGAAAGAGACCAGATAAATAGCCTTATGCTTGAACTCAAGCGACTACAAGAAGAGGAACAATCCAACCCCAAAACTAACAGAAAAATGGAAATAACCAAAATCAGAGCTGAAATCAACAAAATTGAGAACAAAAAAACAATAGAAACTATTAACAAAACTAAGAGTTGGTTCTTTGAAAAAAAAAAAAAAAAACAAGATCGACAGACCTCTTGCCAACCTCACCAAAAGGAAGAATAAAAGAAAGCAAATCAACAAAATCAAATATGAAAATGGGGATATCACCACAGATTCATCCAAGATCCAGAAGATTTTCATAACCTGTTTTGAAAATTTATATTCTGCCAAGTTTGATAACCTGGAGGATATGGACATGTTCTTGGATATATATGACATCCTCTCTTTAACACAGGAGGACATTGAAAATCTAAACCAACCGATCATGGATAGCGAAATTGAAGCAGCAATCAAAGCTCTCCAAAAAAAGAAAAGTCCAGGTCCCGATGGATATACAGCAGAATTTGTACCAAGCCTTCACAGAAGAACTAACACCGATCCTCTATAAGCTCTTCCAGGAAATTGATAGAGTGGGAACACTCCCAGACACTTTATGAAGCAAATATTACACTAATTCCAAAACCAAACAAAGACTTGTCAGACCAATTTCCCTGATGAACATTGATGCAAAAATCCTTAGTAAAATTTTAGCTAATCGGATACAAAAGCACATTAAAAAGATAATGCATCATGATCAAGTGGGCTTCATTCCAGGAAAACAAGGCTAGTTCAACATACGCAAATCAATAAATGTGATTTACCACATCAACAGAATTAAAAACAAAAATCATATAATCATCTCAATTGACGCAGAGAAGGCATTTGATAAAATTCAACACCACTTTATACTCAAAACTCTGGAAAAGATAGGGATCAAGGGAAGATACTTTAACTATGTCAGATCCATTTACGACAGACCCACAGCCAACATTATCCTCAATGGAGAAAAACTGAAAGCATTTCCACTGCATTCGGGAACAAGACAAGACTGTTGCTTTCCCCACTCTTGTTAAATATAATCCTTGAAACCCTTGTCAGAGCTATCAGGCAAGACAAGGAAATGAAAGGTATTCGTGTAGGAAAAGAGGAAGTTAAGTTATCTCTATTTGCTGATGACATGATTCTATACCTAGAAGACCCAATAACATCGGCTAGAAAACTCCTTGAGCTTATAGGTGATTTTAGCAAAGTAGCTGGCTACAAGATCAACTCCAGTAAGTCTCTAGCTTTCCTTTACTCCAGCAACAAATCTGCAGAAGAAGAAATCAGGAAATCTTTCCCATTCCCCATCACTTCCAAAAAAATGAAATACTTGGGCATTAACCTTACAAAGGATATTAAGGACCTCTACAAAGAAAACTATCAAACACCAAAAAAAAAAAAGAAATTACAGAAGACCGGAGTAGATGGAAAAGCATTCCATGCTCATGGTTAGGCAGAATCAATATAATAAAAATGGCCATTCTCAAATTCATTTGGAACAACAAAAAACCAAGAATTGCCAAAGCACTACTAAACAAGAAAGATGAAACAGGCGGTTTTGCCATTCCAGATCTAAAACTATACTATAGGGCCACAGTAACAAAGACAGCATGGTACTGGTATCAAGACAGGGAAGAAGACCAATGGAATAGAATAGAAGACCCCGAAACCAATC
>PVKS010008798.1:0-66780 GCA_004027875.1 Aplodontia rufa
ACCACTAGGAAAACTTTGCTGTAGTTTATTTTATTAGGTAGGATAATTTATTGCCAATTTTTTCCCAAGACAAGCTTCAGCCCTTCCTTTTTGTAACTAAAGGCCCTTTGAAGTGTTTTTCATAAATGAAAGGGCAATTTTCCCCCTCAGTTAAATTCTGCAGTTTCCCTAGAATCCAGAAATGGTTGAGGTCAGATTTAGAAAAAAATTTACATTGCTTTCTTCTAGCTCCAAGAGAAATTATTTGGAAATCATAGTGATTTTTAAGACAATCTGGAGATGGTCTTCAACATGTTAATTCTGTCTTTTTTTAGTATTTTTTATTAAGAAATTTATTTGTTGAACAATCAAACATGCTTCTAAGGAATATATATATATATATATTCTGAATATAATATAATATATATTATAAGGAATATATATATATATATATATATATATATATATATTCTGAAAATTAGATTTACCCCCAGGAATCCCCCCATTACCACCCTTATCCCTCCCTGCCCTTCCCAGTACATCTCTACAAATGCCTTAGGTTGTGTGTCATTACACCTTATCCAGATTTAAAACATGAGAATTGACCTCCTCTCTCAATGGCTGGGGTCTAGCTTCAGCCTCCACAGATGAGTGAAGACATTTGACCCTTGGTTCTCTGGGTTATGCTGATTTCACTCAGCATAATTTCTTCCATAGCCATCCATTTACCTTCAAAGGCTGCAATATCATTGTTTTTAATTGCTGTGTAAAATTCCCTGGTATATATGTACCACAGCTTTTGGACCCATTCATCCAGTGAGGGACATCTGGGTTGTTTCCATAATTTAGCTATTGTAAATTGAGCTGCTATGAACATTGATTTCGCTGTGTCACTATAATGTGCTGATTCTAAATCCCCTGGAAAAATACCCAGGAGAGGAATAGCAGGATCATATGGTGGACTCATCCCTAGTTTTTTGAGGCTTCTCCACACTGCTTTCCAGAGGGGCTGTACCAGTCTGCAGCTCCACCAACAGTGTGCTAGTGTGCCTGTCTCTCCACAGCCCCTCCAGCATCTATTATTGTTTATTTTCTTCATTTTTGCCAATCTGACTGGTGTGAGGTGATATCTTAATGTGGTTTTCATTTGCATTTCTCTGATTACTAGAGATTTAGAGCACTTTCTCATGTATTCATTCGCCTGATCAATGTCCTCTGTTGAGAAGTTTCTATTTAGTTCTTTGGCCCATTTATTGATTTGGTTGTTTGTGTTTTTGAAGTTGAGATTTTTGAGGATTTTGTAGATCCTGGATATGAGACTCCTGTCAGAGGAATCACAGCCCATGATTCTCTCCAATTCTGTAGGAAACTTCTTGAGTAATTTTTGAAAACCTGTACTCCTCCAAATTACATAATTTGGAAGAAATGGATAAATTTCTAGACACATAATTCTCAGTCTTATAGAGATAAAACCAGAGTAGAACAGTTAACTGATTCTCAAAAAAAAAAATCAGCAAATGTACAGCCACATCATAAGAAGAAAATGCCTAAGTCGTCCACAACTTGGCATTTTAACCATTCAGGTTAAATAATGGACCATATCTTCCAGTTCTATATTTCAATGAGGAGTCTAAACAAAGTAAAATAATGCTTCCCTTTTGGGAAGAATTTTAAAGAACTAAATGTTACTCCTTCTATGGAAGATATTTCTTTTCTATTGCCTTTAATTGCAACTAACCGTCACTGCTCTAGAGTAACACAATGGAGTGATTTCCCCTTCATTTCTTTGCAAAAGATGATAATGTTTATAAAATAGAGGTATTTCGTTTGGCACATTATTGTTGGTTGACTTTCTTCAAACATTTTCAGGTTTGAAGTATTTAGATTCCACTTGAGTAAATATTTAGATGACTAACTTAAAATTTTCCTACCATTTGAAAGCAATCAAACACTAGATATTTTATACAAGCATTTGAATGAGCTTTGTTTTAATGACTGATTCAATAGGAAATTAGTCAATACTTTATTACGTTACAAAAGAAGAAAATAATCATTCAGACGCCTGAGTCCGGATAGGGTGTTAGTCAAGTCCGCAGAATCTTGTTTGACCAAACTCATTTAACAGAAACTTTGAACTACAATTTCTTTTGTTTGTTTTGGAGACACTGAGGGATGTGGAGAGAAGGAGAGCATAGTATCAGGTGAGACAGAATAAATCAGTTGCAAACTTTAGCCTTTGTTCTGAGAAATTATAAGCTTTCCTTAGCAAGTAGCTTTTTAAAACAATATCCTTTGATATTTTCAGTAGACATGAACAGTCTCATTGTCAGCATATTCCAAAAGATACACTCCTATCTGACTTAAGTCACACATCCAATATGAAGAAATATACATTCTCCACCTTTCTTCTGCTAGGGAGCTAAAACTCTCTGCAAAGCTTGCCAGAGACACCAGCTCTAATGTGGGAATAAAGAAGCAGAAAGCTCGACATTCACAGCCCTCGCACTTGACAGCTAAAAGGGGTGAGAATGCAGCTGAACGTCTCAGTGAAGTTGTTAGAAAGCAGTGTTCCTCAGTAAGACTAGTTAGTTAGCATTTCACTACTTCCCTAAAGAATTTGGAAAGTTGTCAATTCACACACAAGCACACACAAATAAAATGCAGGCACACACACAAATAAAATGCAGGCACACCATGCACACAAACGCATACACACCTACAGACACCATGGGACTACTCAAGATACATTCAGATTAAAGTACAGAAACCAAGCAGAAGAGGGGGATAGATGAGCTGTCAGGTCATTACTATGGCTACTCACAATGCTAGGGACCTGTTGAAGGACTCAGTAGTGTTTTCCATTACACTCATTTAGCACTAAGATTCCGATATCCAAGTCAAATGAATGGGATTCATTTAACAGATTGCAATTTGTGTCAGGAATAATCTTTAAAAAAAAAAGATAGAGGGACAGTGAGAGAGAATCAATTTTATTTTTTTAGTTTTTCATGTGGATTTTGTTGCTCTGAAACTTTGTTGTGTACGTGGTGCTGGGGTTTGAACCCATGTCCTCACACATGCCAAGCAAGCACTGTAACCACTGAGCTACCACTCCAGCCCCAGTAACAATCTTTTAAAAATAAATTTTTACCCAGCGAACATATCACACCTAGACAAGTGACAGTTGACTATGGTATTATTCAGATCTCTCACTCTCTCTAAAAGAAAAAAAATTAGATAACTAATTCAAAGAACATTTAAAATTTTTTTGAACTATAATATTTAAAAGCTTTTAAAAGTTTTAGTAAGATATAATTCTTTAAATTTTTTTTAAAGAGAGACAGTGAGAGAGAGAGAGACAGAATCGATTTTTATTGAGTTTTTCCCATGGCTTTTGTTGCTCTGACAGTGTGTACGTAGGTGCTGGGGTTTGAACCCGTGCACTTACGCATGCTGGGCAAGCGCTGTGATCGCTGAGCCACCGCTCCAGCCCCGTCAGATATAATTTAGATATACGATTTACTCATGTAACATTTCTAACGTATTTGCAACCATCAACGGTGTTAGTTTTAGAACACGGTTTCTCAAAAGGAAACTTCATTCCCTTTATTTTTTCTTTTTAATATTTATTTTTATTGATGTATTATAATTATACATCATGATGAAATTCATTATACCATAGACATACATGTGCATAACATAATTTTTTCATTTCTTATTGCATTTAGAAGTAACTTTCCAAGCCCCTATCTCCCTCAATACTTCTTAACCTTAAGCAACCATTAATCTACTTTCTATCCATAAATATCCCTATTCCATACTTTCATATCAATGGAATGATATAATTTGTGGCATTTTGCAGTTGACTTCTTTCACTTAACATAATGTTTTTTCAAGGTTGTTTTATGTTATAGCATTTATAAGTACTTAATTCCTTTTAAGGCTACATAATATTCCATTATGTAGATATACCACTCTTGTTCATTTAGTATTTTGTTGATAAATGTATGGGTTGTTTCCACCTTTTGACTGTTATGAATAAGTCTAACATTTACATTTATGTATAGGCTTTTGTGTAGATATATGTTTTAATTTATCTTGAGTGTATAACTAGAATAGAATTGTTGGGTTGTATGACAACACTAGGTTTGATCATTTGAGGAGCTTCCAGATTGTTCTCCAAAGTGTCTGTACCATTTTATACTCCCACCAACAATGCATAAGAGTGCTGAGTTCCCCCTAACCCTTCCAGCTCTTGGTGTATAAGGTAATATCACTTTGTGCTTTTGATTTGAATAGTGTTATGTCATGTTAATGAAATACATAATTAATTTTCACTCTACATTGCTTTTCTTTATGCTTATTTTAGGTTTAGCTGTCTTTCTCTTTCAGTGTTTTAAGGTGGAAATGAAGTTAATAATTTGCAACATTTTTTTCTTGTTAATGTAGGTATTTGCAGTTGAAATTTTATATCTGCATCCTATAAGCTTTGGTAAATCTTCAATTTCATCCATCTCAAAATATTTCCTGTTTTTTAAATTTTCTTCTTTAACCCATTAGTCACTTAAGAATATGTTGCTCAATTTGTACTTTTTTGTGAACTTCCACCGTTTTTCCTGATGTGGACATCTAATTTCATTTTGCTGTGTTAAGATGGCATCCGTTCTCTGATTATTTATATTTAAATCATTGAGAATTTGTGTCATGGATTTAACATGTGATTGGTCTTAGAGAAGAATGTGGATGTTATTGAATGAAATATTTATGTCTTTTAGATTTAGTTTGTGATTTTTTTCTACTTCCTTGTTAATCTTCTGTCTAGTTTTATACATTATTGAAAGTAGGGTATTGAAATCTCCAACTCTTATTATTGGATTTCTCTTTATGTCTATCAGCTTTTTGTGCTCCATTATTAGGTGCATGTGCATTTATACCTGCTTTATCTCCCTCATGGATTGACCCTTTTACCGTTTTCAAATGTCCCTCTTTATCCTTGGTAACATTTTTTGTGTTGAAATTTACTTGATCTGACCTCAGTGCAACTACTCCAGCTTTCTCAAGATTATTGTTGTCATGAAATATCTTTCCCTTTCCTTATGTATTAAATCTTTTGGGGTCTTTGAAATAGAAGTGTGTAATTTCACAGATGACATATAGTTGGATTACTCTTTTCTATCTAGTCTAACAATATCAATCTGTTGATGGATTGCTTATCCATTTACATTGAATTCTCAGTGTGCCACACTCAAGGTAAAGTCTCAGTTCCATGAGTGGGTTTTGAGTGGAGGACCGGAGCCCTCAATCTTGATCATACTCAATTGGCACTTATCCTTTGCAACTGACAGCTGGGGCCGGATAATACATTCTCAAGTTCAATTCCTCCCAGGATAAAATCCCTCTGGTGGAGAGAGTCAAGGGAAGAGAGGGCCCTGTGTTCTTGGCTGCAGCTATCAGGAGCGGGGTCCTTACTTAGCTTAGCTGGGAGGGAAGAGGAAAAGGGTAGTGGTAGTTAAGATATCACAGACTTCCACCTTTCTTAGCAAGTGTTCATAGATTTTCTTTAATATATGTCTCTCCATTTGCTTTTTGACCATTTCCAGAGGCTTTTACAAGTTTCACTGAGGAGCTCCTCATATCAAACTGAATCTTGGTCTCCTCAAAGCATTTATCAATGGATATATTTTACATTGTTCTGAAACATACAAAACACAGAAATGTGCTTGGATTTTGTAAATTTTGTGATTTATTCTAGACCCTTACAAGTCCCAACTAGACTTTTTGACAGGCAGTAATTGATTTATATGAGGAGGTACAATGCAGGTGATTTGTGTCACTTATTACAATACTACAGAAAATGAATTTGACCCGTGATCTAAGGAAGGAAAAGCTTCCTACCATGAGTCTATCTTGGAGAATACTGAAGATAAAAAGGGGTTGTATTTCTTTTTTCTATGTTGGATTCAAATCCAATTAATTCTTGACTAGTAATTTTAATTAGATCTGGGAAAAGAATTGAGCCTCCAAATTTCATTTTGTTCAATAAATTCACCTTCTTATTCTAATTAAAATTTATTTTTCTTGGTTTTATTAAAAGTCAAGCAAAATGATGAAATTAACTACATAATTTCTGTGTAATTAAAGTGCTAATCCATTATGAAATGGAGGAAAGATCAGGAAACTTCCAGGTAATCCTTATATCAATTAAGATTAATTTTGGTTATATATAAAAGGAAAACTTGATTATATATAAAACAAAAACACTGATTATATATAAAACAGAAACACTGCAGCTACTTAAACACCTGGAATTTGTTCTTATAATATAAAAAATAATGTAGGCTATGTATCAGAGACATGAAGCTAAAAAATATCATTAGGGGTTCAGGCTCCTCTCTCTCTGCATGTGGCTTCCATTGTCACGGTCACCTCATGGTCCAACACAACTACCAAGCTGCAGGCATCTGTCCGTGTCTCACATAACAGAAACAAAAAAGAGGTGGAAAGAAGGGTGCACCACCATCTGCATCAACTCTATAAATAACACAAAACCATTCCATAATAATGCTTCCATTTCATCTCTTTCCTTGAAACTTAGTTACATGGCCGTACATAGCTCAGGGGAAGCCTATCAATAAAAATTTTACAAAGACATGTTGCTAATTCAAGTGAAAGTGAAGTTTATTTTTAGAAAATAGTTGGAAACCTTTTGAGTAGTTACTTGGCCACTATAAAACAATCTGAAAAATAGTCATTTATATTCCTGCTTCCTCCCATATTAATTTATTGAGGGTGACTATGCAAAGAAACCATACGGAGTAAATGTATACATGACACTTTTTACTTGAATAACTCTCTCCATAATCCTAAGAGAAATTGTAGCTGCTAGTGGCCCTCACACAGGCCAGGACTTGACACAGAGCTAAGCATCTGGGCTGGAATCAAGCAGGGTTGGGTCCAAATCTCTGTTCTGCACACCCAAGCCGTGACTTCATTTTCCTTCACTGATAGAGTAATCAAGAGGACCTACCTCATGGCATTGTCGTGGGTTAAGGGAATGTAGGCTAACCAGAGGATTGTACCTAACACAGGTGACCATGCTGTAAGAGTTAGCGATCCATGATTCTCTACAGCAGTTTTCCTTGTCATTTAATGCTTTAAACCAAAATAGATGTATCATATTGTTCTAAGGTAAATAGGACTATTTATCCCAACGAAATGTCCAGTGAACTATAGCCATTCCACCATTCAAGGGCTGTAATCAAGGATGTCCAGGAGGTGAGTTAGTCATCTCTCACATAGATGCACAGATATTGCTTGGACATGGCTTTTATTTGACCTCTAGACAGGGATCAACAAGTGCCAGGTGGCTAAACTGAGTCTGGACATGTAGATTCACATACCATTGGTACCAGTGGAGACAATTGGTGGATGTACTCTGAATAAGGACCATAAAGAAAAGGTCCCAGGTCACTGGTGGAGAGGTCAGTGTTTTACCAGGATAATAAAGTGTGTCTAGGCAATGTATTGAACTTTATCTTCCTGAACAAGTTCCTGTATATTAGGCATTGTATTTAATTTGATCTTCCTGAAGAAAACAGTTGTGGAAAACCTCAGACAGCCAGGACTAAGGTGTAAATAAAGCTGTATTACAACCTTCTATCCCCCTTATAAACTTTCTGTGCTGTAAAGGATTTCAAACTCTTCACAGCCTCTGAATTTCACATGAGTCCAGTAAGGTCAGCGAGGGAGGAGGAAGGATTGCTTCCCTTATTTTTGCACACAAGGAAAAAGAGACTCCTATATAAAGTCACAGAGATCTCAAGCTGCAGAGCCAAGACCAGAATTCAGGCCTTCTGACTATCTGCTGCTATCTTTTTAGCTCTGCCAGAAAGGGAATCAGCAGGGAGGCTGCTGAACAGCTTCAGAGTTGTCAGAAAGCCCAATATGCAAGCAGCTTCTGGAACAGGACTGATGACAGCAGGTGAGGCAGGGCAGCTGTTTTTATCAGCTTATAATTTTGTGCTAGGAGCTTCCACAGATCATCCTTCATTTACCCTCGAGGAGTCAGGGAGAGGCACTTCACTTTTACTCCTATCTGAGGTCTTGTAGGGACGACGTATCAGAGCAGGGTGAAGGGCACTTGTGATTAGCAAAATGACGCCCTGGTGGGAATAGCAAGGGGAGACAGAAAATAAAAGGAAGGTGAGCTTGTTCATTTTTTCATTCCTCTACTGTGTATTGAACTACGCTACACCTGCAGTCCTGAGTTAAGTACTGGGAACAACAATGAAAATAATATCCACTTTCAATACTGAGAAGTTCGCAATCCACCGGAGGAGAAGGAAAGCACATATGACAGAATTATTTTAGAAGGCTACGAAAGAAGTGCAATGAGAGGGCAGAAGAGGAAAATGCTGCTTCATTTTTGGAGTGGTTCGAAATGAGCCTTAAAATATAAGGAGCTTTGACTGCTGAAGCAGGTGGCACAAGGACATGATGGACATGGAGACAAGATGCCATCTGTCATGGTCAGGGAATTTTAATGAGTTCAATGTGACTAGAACATACGGTGTAGGGACTGGGGCTGGTTGGATCAGAGAGGGAGGTCGAAGTGGGGGATGAAGTTTGAAAGGTATGATGTGATCTGATTTCTAGGCCAATGGAATTTGCACTTTATCTTGCCGGTGGTAGGAAAGGGTCTAGTCAGGGGGGTGACAGATCAGATCAACCTTAGAAATTTCAGATGGCCCTATGGAGATGAAACTGGGATGGGTGGTACAGATGGGAAGAAAATAATAACTGCCACAAAATGTGCACTTTGCCCATTGTCATTTCCCTTAAATTTGCTTCCATTCTTTTGTGCATTTGTTTCAATAGTGTCCAGACATTCCAGAGAATCAGGCTATTTCTATCCAGTCCAGGTCAACCTGAATATGCATTAAAGACCATGATGGTGATAACAACACTGAGAAGCCAATGACCATGATTCCAAACAGTCCTCGGGCCATGTACTGCAAAGTCCCTCACACAAACACCCATGCCAGAGAGCCATGGCACTTGGGGAATGTTTCTGACGCTGGGCCTATCACAAGCAAGTTTGGCTCAGATAATATCACTGTACAGTACTTTTGATGCAAAATTGCAGCTCGAGTCTCTAAACCAATAAGACCAATAATCTGAGTAGACTGATAATGAAAATCAGTAACCCAAGAATTTTTGAAATTTCTGCTAGCAATCAGCCAGAGAGGATTACTATTCAAAGTTTAACATTAAGAAGCCGAACTTCAGGTAGCCCTAGGAAGTGTAAAAACTAGTTATCTGCTTAAAAATCAAAGAGGGAGCCTGCTCCTGGAAGCTCAGAAGACTCCCTCTTCCCTGGAGCTATAGTCCTAATGGAATCAATCAGTTTGGGTATAGAAAAGGTCTCTTGAGATAAAAATATAGTTGAGATTCCTGGATGGAATGAGTCCTTCCTGCTAAATTTTCCAGCCAGCATCGTGAAGACTCAAGTTTTATCTATACAGTAGTATAAAGCAGAGGGATTGGACAGCTGTGATCCATGTTATACAAGGCAATGTCTTTAATATCTTTTGAAATAAATATAATGCTATAATTTCTTATTAATGGGTTTTACAATTCTTCTTAATTAAAATATTTGTTTCCCCCATGTCCTTAAATCTATTTTGTCAAAAATCCATTTCAGGGGCTGGAGTGGTGGCTCAGTGGTTGGAGTGCTTGCCTGGCATATGTGAGAACCAGGTTCAAACCCCAGCACCATATACACAACCAAGTGTCAGGAAACAAAGGCCAGACAAAAAATAAATCAAATTGATTTCTCTCTATCTCTCTCTCCCTCTTTCTCTCTTAAAAAAAAAAAAATCCATTTCAGCCTGGATCCTCCATTCACTAACTATGTGTCTACTTTGGGTAGCAATGAAATGATTATAACTAATGCTTAATTAAAATTTACTAGTAAATTGTTTAAACCTCAATAAAATTTATTAGGAATTTGTTTAAACCTCACATTAACCTAAAAAGTAAGTATTCACAGGAGAAAGGAACTTTGGAAAACAGGTCAAGTAACCTCCACAGTCACACTGCTAGGCGTGACAGAGCTGGAATATACAACCAGGCAATCATTCCCCCTAGGTCTGAGGGCACATCCAGGGCAAGGATTCACCCATGGCAAGTACAAGAGTTTAGTTGACGATCAAATTATCTCAGGGGCATGAGTTCACTTTTCATGATTGTATTAGTCGGCTTTTTGATGCTGCAACTGAACGACCTGACAACAACAATTTTAGGAGAAAAAGTTTATATAGGTGCTCATGGTTTCAGAGATCAATGTCCAGAGAAGGCCAGCTCCATCCTCAGGGCTCAAGGACATAGCCTTCTCTGGACAGAGACCTCTGAAACCATGGGCCCCTATATATCACATCATTATTCGGAGCAGAGAAAGCAAAACTCCACATCAGATACAGAATGTGTACACCAAAGTCATGCCCCCAATGACCCACCTCCTCCAGCCACATCCTACTGCCCTACAGTTGAGTTAATCTCCTTCTGGGTAAGGGGATTAGTTTACTGATTCGGTCAAGACTTTCACAACCAATCATTTCATGTCAGCTTACCTGAATTGTCACGCATGAGCTTTTGGGGGACACCTCACATTCAAACCAAAACAATGACCCATCTCTTCTTATTTTCTCTTTCAAAATTTAACTGAAAGAACAAAAAGTCATTTTCTGGTAGATTGGTGAACCTGCCAATTTGATATAAAGATGCACTGTACGTAAACCAGGGGCAATCGAGCTGTGTCCTCATCACAAATGCCACTTTCAACAGCAGGTTCCACAACATATCATGATTTAAATTATTTATATTTCATCTGTTTCTCATTGGGCTTTTTTGCAAAAGATATGAGTGGCTGGACATTCAAATGTCTTTCATTTTAAAATGGCAGCCCCACATATCCTAAATGCACAAAGCTCTCCTTTCCCTTCAGATGATTACAGGAGAGAATGGGGTTATACGTCATGAGTGTGCTCACGTAATTAATACACTACATACCTGATAGGCTGGTAGTTCAGGGACCTCAATCTTGAGGCCCAAACTTGCTCATCCTCTGATTTCAAGGCACTGGGATTATGAAACACTATTTTCTTTTTCTTCTCCAGATAGTGGTGTGCATGGGAGACAGAACACTTGAGGTTAAAAGATGAGGGGCTCCTTGCTTCCCCCCAGCTCTGTAGTCCTGTGAAGACTCCATTTCACCATTTGCCCCCCTTTTAGGCCTGGATGATATCTTCAGTCTGTTCAATAAGTTAATCCATTGATAGTTCATGAAAGATATGAAGATGGGAGTCTCTTTGGGGCATCTGTTATGATTTAGATATGAGGTGCCCCCCAAAAGCTCATTTGTGAGACAATGCAAGAAAGTTTGGAGGTGAAATGATTGGGTTATGAGAGCCTTAAAACCCAAACATTGCATTAATCCACACGACTGGATTAACTGGCTATAGGCAGGTACAGTGTGACTGGAGGTGGCAGGTTGCTGTGGGCATGCCTTCAAGGCTTATATTTTGTCCCTGGTGAGTGCATCTGTTTCCTTGTTGAGCTGCATTCCTCCTTCCACAGTGATGTTCTGCCTCACTTCAGGCCCAAAGCAGTGGAATCAGCCATCTACGGACTGAGACCTCTACCACGAGTCCCAAATAAACTTTTCCTACCTCAAAATTTTCTTGTCTGGACTTTCAGTCAAGAAGATGAAAAAGATGACGAAAACAGCATCTAAATCCTAGTGTGTGTGTTTTTCACCCTAGATTCCTTTCGAGGCTGGAGGACATTATTAAGGGCCATAGCACCAACTTGCTAAGAACAGAGCTTTTGTAAATTTTTCAGAAAGAAAAATAAATTAGTTTGCAGCAATCTTAGTGTTTGATTTACAAATGTCATGCAAAACTCTGGTCTTTGTTCTTAGACAAAGCATAAGTAAGGATTTAATCAAAGTAGCACAGGACGGCCTCGGGCTCCTGCCCTCCATTGCCCCACCACCAACTCACCTGGGCTGTGTCAGCTGAACTTTCCCTTTCATCTTTTCCTGATGGATGCATGCCTTTTTTTTTTTTTATCCGCCTACCCTGTTCTTTCTCTCTTTTCTTTTTTTAAATTTTGTTGAGGAATTGAGTTGTTGTACAATCAAAACCACATATAAAGTAACAATATGACATGAATTTGAATCTAATCCAAAGTTATCCCCACATTGCCCACACCCTCCTCTCTAGATTCTTCTTTATTTCCCCCATAACAGTTATAAATGTCCTTATATAAATATATGAGATTGTGAATTTTCCAGAATTAAATAATTGCGTAAGTGTTACTTGGCTTCTGGGTGGGGGGGAATAAGGAGTGGGTTACATTGTTGATTGTATTTCTGAATCCCTCCCTACCTCCTCCTCTCCCTCATCCTGCCTCCCTCCCTCTCCCCTCCCCCTCCCCCTGCTATATATCTATAGTTCCCTTAGATTATGTGTTGCTGTGCCTTTGGTGGGTCTAGTATAAGAGCTTGACCACTTTTCTCCCAAGGCTGGGCTTTGCTCTAGCCTCCACATATGAGGGAAAATATTTGACCCTTGAGTCTCTGGGTTTCACTAATTTCAATCAGCAGGATCTCTTCCATTGCCATCCATTTACCTTCAAAGGCTGTAATATTTATTAGCTAATTAGAGCTCCATTGTGTATACATATATACATGCATATATATGATATATATACATGCATATATATGATATATATGCTTATATTATATATATATCTCACAGCTTTTGGATCCATTCATTCAGTAATGGGCATCTGGGTTGATTCCATAATTTAGCTATTGTACATTGAGCTGCTGTGAACATTGATTTTGTTGTGTCACTGTAATGTGCTGACTCTAGCTCCTCCGGGAAAATACCCAGAAGAGGAATAGATGGGTTGTTTGGTGGATCCATCTCTAATTTTTTGAGGATACCCACACTTCTTTCCAGAATGACTGTACCAGTCTGCAGGTCCACCAACAGTGTGCTAGGATTCCTATCTCCGCACGACCCCTCCAGCATTTGTTACTGTTTGTGTTCTGCATCTTTGCCAATTCGATTGGAGTGAGGTGAAATCTTTTTTTAAAGTTTTTTATGGAGTTGAGTTATTGTACAATCATAAATGAATATAAAGTAATAATATGATATGAATATATTTTTAAACCAGAATTACCCCCACGCCACCCACACCACAGTCTCTTGAATCTTCTATATTTCACCCCTATAAACGATATAAAGGATTAGTTTGTGAATTTTCCAGAATTGAGTGATTGCATAAGTATTATTTGGATTCTCAGGGGGTAAAGAGTATGTTACATTGTTGATTGTCTCCCTATATCCCTCCCTTTTTTCCCTCCCTCTCCCCTCCCCCATCCCCTGCTACATATCCGTGGTTGCACTAGATTATGTGTTGCTATGCTTTTACTGGTTCTAATACATGAGGTTGACTGCCTTTCACACAGGCCTGGGTGGCTCCAGCCTCCACAAATGAGTGAAAACATTCGACCCTTGACTCTGCATTTGGCTAACTTTGCTCAGCATGATTTCTTCTGTTGCCATGCATTTACCTTTAGAGGCCACAACATCATTGGTTCTAATTACTGAGTAGAATTCTATTCTATTGTGTGTGTGTATGTGTGTGTGTGTGTGTGTGTGTGTATATATATATATATAATCACAGTTTTTGGATCCATTCATCCAGTGAGGAGCATCTGAGTTGGCTCCATAATTTAGCTACTGTAAATTGAGCTGCTATGAACTTTGAAGTTGCTGTGTAGTTGTAATGCGCTGATTCTAACTTCCCTGGGAAAATACTCAGAATAAGGATAGCTTAGTCATATAAAGGGTCCATCCCCAAATTTTGAGGATTCTCCAAGCTGCTTTCCAGAGCGACTGGACCAGTCTGTAGTTCCACCAACAGTGTGTTAGTGTGCCTATCTCCCTGCAACCACTCCAGCATCTTTTATTGTTAATATTCTTCATTTTTACCAATCTAATGGTGTGCAGTAAAATCTTAATGTAATTTGATTTGCATTAGTCTGATTGTTAGTAGTTTAGAAAACTTTCTCATGTATTCATTGATGTGCTCAATTTCCTCTGTTGAGAAGTTTCTGTTTAATGCTCTGGCTCATTTATTGATTGGATTGTGTTTTTCATATACAGTTTTTTGGGTCCTTTGTAAATTTTGGATATTAGCTCCCTGTGAGAGGAATCACAGGTCATGATTATCTCTCATTCTGTGAGTTCTTTCTTGACAGTTTTAACCAATTCCTTGACTGAACAAAAGCTTTTTAATTTAATGGCATCCCACTCCTTTATTCTTGACTTTAATTCTTTCACTTTGGGAGTCTTGTTGTTGCCAACTCCCATACACTGTGCTGGAATGTTGGTCCTAATTTTTCTTCTAGCAGTTGTATGTAGCTGGTTTAAGTCCTACTTCTTTGATCAATTTTGATTTGATATCTGTGCATGGTGAGAGGTAAGGAACTAATTTTTACTTCCTGCAAAATCTGTCCAGTTTGTCCAGCACCATTTGTGGAATAGGCTGTCATTCCTCCATGTTATATTTTGGAATCCTTTGTTAAATATTAGATGTTTAAAGATTTGTGGATTTGTTTCAGACTTTTCTATTCTATGCCATTGGTATTCATGCCTATTTTGATACCAGTACCATGTTGTTTTTGTTACTACTACTCTATAATATAATTTTAGGTCTGGAATTGCAAGATCACCTGTTGTCTTTCTTCCTTAGTAATGTTTTGACTATTCTGGTTTCCTGTTCCAAATGAATTTAAGAATTGCTTTTTGTATGTCTGTAAAAAATGACATTGGTATCTTGATAGGGATTGCACTGAATCCACACAGCACTTTTGGCAGAATGATGATTTTAATTATATTAATTCTTCTTAACCAAGAACATGGAACATCCTTCCATCTTCTCAAGTCTTCTTCAATTTCTTTCTTCAATGTTTGGTAATTTTCATTGTAGACATCTTTTATTTCCATTGTTAGATTAATTCCCAATTATTTTATTCTTTTTGAGGATATTGTGAATGAGACCAATTTCCTGATTTCTAATTCTGCCATATTATTATTAGCACATAGGAAAGCTGTTGATTTATGGGTTGTGATTTTATAGCCTGCCACTTTGCTTTGTTTGTTTATAAGTTCAAATAGTTTTCTGGTGGAGTTTTTTTGATCTTCCATTTATTGGATTGTGACATAACCAAAAAGGGATAATTTGACTTCCTCTCTTCCTATTCTTATCCCTTTGATTTCATTCTCTTGCCTGATGGCTCCAGCTAGAGACTCGAGGACTATGTTAGATAATACAGCCTTGTTTTGCTCGTAAGTTTAGTGGAAATGCTTTCAGTTTTTCTCTTTTTACTATTATACTAGTTAAGAGTTTGGCATATATAGCCTTAACATAGTTAAGATGAGTTCCTTGGATACCTATCTTCTCCAGAGTTTTGAGCATAAATAGGTGCTAAATTTCATTGAAGGCCTTTTCTGTATCTACTGAGATGTTCATATCATTTTTGTATTTAATTATGCTTAACTAATGAACCACATTCATTGATTTATGAACATTGAACCAGCCTTGCATAGCAGGAATGATGCCCACTTGATCATGATGAAATATTTTCTTGATTTGTTTTTGAATGTGGTTTGACAGAACTTTATTGAAGATTTTTGCATCAGTGTTCATCAGGGATATTTTCTTTATTTGATGTATCTTTGCTGAATTGTAGTATCAGTTATGGTTGCCTCATAAAAAGTGGGAGAGTTCCCTCCTTTTCAGTTTATTGGAATAGCTTCATAAGGAGAGGTGTTAGCTCCTCCTCATAGGTATGGTAAAATTCAGCAGGGAATTCATCAGGTCCTGGGCTTTTCTTCTTTGGAAGGCTTTTAATTATTGTATGGATTTCACTGACTGTTATTGGGCTGTATAGGATTTTAATTTCATCCTGCATCAATTTGGGGATGTGGTATGCATCTAGAAATTTGTCCAGGTCTTCCAGATTATCTAATTTAGAGGAATATAGGTTTTCAAAATATGTTCTGATAATCATTTTGATTTCCATGGGGTCAGGGGTGATCACTCCCTTTTCATTGGTGATTTTGTTGATTTGCTTCAATTCTCTTCTTCTTTTAGTGAGATTAGCTAGGGGTTTGTTGATTTTATTTATTTTTTCAAAGAACCAGCTCTTTATTTTGTTAATTCTGTGTATTGCTTTTTGTTCCCAATTTCATTGATTTCAGCTCTGATCTTGATTTTTTCCTATCTTCCTGATTTTTTATTTTTACTTACTCAGTGCTATAATTTTCCCTTAAAGAATGCTTTCATGCTGTACCAAAGGTTTCAATATTTTGTGTCTTCCTTCTCATTCTCTTCCAAGAATTTCTTGATTTCTGTTCTCATGTCTTCTTGGATTCATTCTTCATTTAATAGGGTATTATTCAGTCTCCATGTACATGTGCATTTTTTTGTTATGATTTTTGCTGTTAATGGCTAGGGTTGGGTATCATGGTCTGATAAGATACATGGAATAATATCTTCTTTTTTATATTTGCTGAGATTTCCTTTGTGAACTATAATATGATCTATTTTGGAGAAGGATCCATGCACTGCTGAAGGATTCATGCACTGCTGAGAAGAAGGCATACTCAGACAATTTGGGGTAGAATATTCTATAAATGTCTGTTAAGTCCACTTGATTTATAGAATTGTTTAGAATGATGATCTCTTTATTATTATTATTATTTTTTTTGCTTTGACGATATTTGTATTGGTGATAGAGGAATAAGGACTCCCAATATTATTGTGTTGAGGTCCACATTGGTTTTATGTCATGGAGTAATTTTTCCACATATTTGGGAACATTGGGATCTAAGAGTATATATTTACTATGTTTATATCTTCCTGGTGTAGAGGCTTTCTTTTTCTCTTTTGATTAGTTTATGGTTGGAATCTACTTTGTCACAAATAAGGATTGTGACATCAGCTTGCTTTCTTGACTCATAAGCCTAGCAGATTTTTTTCCATCCTTTCATTCTTAATATGTAGATGCCTTTGGCTGTAAAATGGGTCTCCTCTAAGCAGCATATTGTTGGATTTTGTCTTGTGATCCAATCTGCTAATCTGTGTCTTTTAATTGGTGCATTGAGATCATTCACCAAGAGAGTTACTTGGTGAGATGGAGCAGTGGCTCAGCGGTTAGCACAATGAAGTCTTGGAGCAACTAAAGCCACATGAAAAACTAAATGAAATTGATTCTCTCTCTCTCTCTCTCTCTCTCTCTCTATCCTAAAAAAAAGGACAGTTATTTGCTTGTGGTTCATAGTCATCATGTTTTATTAGTGAGTTCTATGCTGTCTTAGTTGTCCTCTGATAGTGTGCATTTTTATTGAATTTCTTCTGAAGGATTTGTGGATTGTTTGCTTGCTCTACATGACGTTTATATTTGAGAGTTCTTTGTAATGCTGCTTTTGTTTCTGAATGTTGCAAGTTTGATCTTATTGTGAAATGTCCTTATTTTCTCTTCAAATTTGAAGCTGAATTTTGCTGAGTTTAGTGCTCTTGGCTGCAGGTTGTGGTAATTCAGAGACTGAATTATCTCCTTCCAAGATGTTCTTGCTTCTAGAGTCTGAGCTGACTTGTCAGATGTGATCTTTATTGGTTTGCCTCTGAATGTGATTTGGCATTTCTCTCTTGCAGCATTTAATATTATTTCCCTGTTACACATTTTGAATATGATGTGTCTTGTTGAGCTTCTCATTTGATTAGGCCTACTGGGTGTCCTACACATTTCCTGGATGAACATACCTGACTCTATTCTAATAATGGGAAAATGTTCTTTAAGTATTTCTTTAAGAATGTCCTTTATGCCATTTGTTTGCATTTCGATTTCTTCTTGTAACCCAGTTACTCCTAGATTGTTTCTTCTGATTTTGCCCCAGATATTTTAAAAATTCTGATCATGCTCCGTAAGTTTTTTTTTTTTAAATGTCATCCATGAACTCAAGCTTATACAGCCTTATCCTCATTGTTGGAAGTTCTTTCTTCATGGTCTGAATTTCTGTTTTTTTATAGAAGTCTATTATTAAATTCTTCAATCATTTTTCTGATGTGATTCACTGAAGATTTCACCTCTGTTACTTCTTTCTCAGGTGCCTTTCATTGCTCCAACACTTCACTGTGCATGTGGTGCAGGGGTTCAAACGCACATCCTTGCACATGCCAGGCAACTGCCACAACCAAGCCACCACTCCAACCCCTTGATTCTTCATTTTTGATGAGCTTCTTTTGGATCTTTGAATTGAGGATCCCTGTGTGGAAGCATGGCAGGTCTCCAGGTGCTTCTTCCTTGTAGTTCAAAGGGTCAGGTCAGACACCACCCCTCTGATGACCACCTTCCACAAAGCTCCTTCTGCCTAGAGGCTTGTTTTGCTGCACCTTTTGGATCAGGGCTCCAGGGTATTGATCTGGAATCTGTTGGAGGTGTGGGGCAGCCTGCTGGATTGTAGAAGCACAGCTGCAGGAGGGCATTGCTGGGTCCTGGGGTCTTGGCAGCATAGTCCTGGTTGGAACAGGTCTGCCTATGCACTGTGAGAGGACCTGAGATTCTTGGCAGTGGGGATGGGCCCAACAAATCTGGACATGATAGGTATGTGCTGCAGCTGGGTGGCTCCGGGCAGGGTCTTGGGGGTGGGTGTCCTGGGCACTCTGGTCAGGCTGGGATCAGAAGCCTGGAGGCCTGTGTGGCCTGGGAACCTGCTCAGCTGTGTGGCTGGGTGGGTCCCTGTTCTCTCTCTTCATATACCCTTGATCAACCTCCTTTAATTATAGAATTACATCATCATTTTCCCATCTAATTATTTGAAAGTTTTCATTTAATATAACATTTATAAAATTGGAAGATAAGTCATACAAATGACTATGTTTTCAAGGCAGGAAGGATAGAAAACCCCTTTATTTACATTTTAGGGGAATAGCACTCTTCTGATCACTCAGAATCTCATGGCTAACAAATCTCTAATCCATTATGTAGTTATAGCTAGGGTATATTAATAATGACATTTTACTGGCATGGTGGTTTTATTAACTATATTATTTTTCCCTTGCTTGTCTCCTCCAAAGGCTAGAGAAAAAAACAAATTTTTCCCAGGACTTCTTGTGAATAGGAGTAGTCCTTGAGCCAGTTCTAGTCAATAAATGTAAAGGGAAGCTTTCTGGAGGATTGTGGAGATGTGTTTATCTCTCTGTTAAAAGAGAAGGACAGATTTTTTTCCCCACTGCTTCCTATTTATGAAAACAAATATGTGAGGACATAAAAATGGGAGCTGTAGCAGCCATCTTGCACAAAGTAGAAGTCCAGGAGAATTGCAGAAAAGCTGACAGAGAGACTTGATATCATTCAGTTGCTGAAGCATTGCTCCAACAACCATTTATTGGATACTGATTATGTGCTAGACACCATAGTAGTGCTGGAGATTCATGTAAAAAAATAAAATCATGATCCTTCTTATGGGGAACTTCATTCTAATAGGGGAGAGGAAAGCTAGCTATCTATCTAGATAGATAGATAGATAGATAGATAGATAGATAGATAGATAAAGACATACCCATATTGATCTACCTGTAGATAGATAAATTTATCTACAGATAGGTAGATAGATTGAGCTACCTATACCTATCTATCTACGCACACACACACACACACACACACACACACACACACACATATATATGTAATAGTTTAGAGTTAAGGTAAAAAAATGAGGGTGAAGGAATTTGAGAGTGATATGATGATATTACATATCCTTTGATAAAAGAAAGTCTAATTGGTAAAGGGACATTTGAGAGATCTGAAGGAAATGAAGGAGCAAGTCACATAGATATTTGGGGGTGAGGGACATGGGAGGGACAATGTTCTCTAGGAAAAGGGAATGGTGAATACAAAGGTCCTGAGGGAAAGAATGCACAGCATATTCAAGAAGCTATAGGAAGATCAGAGAGGATAGGAATTAGGAAAATGAAGGCGATGAGATAAAAGTCCTCCTGATCTAGACCTTTTAGAGGCTTGCAAGCTGTGCTCAGGATTTTAGATCTTATTCTGAAGGACACAAGAAATCATTGAAGGATTTTGGGCAGGGGAGCAACATAGTACATAAATTTGAGCAGAATCATGACAGCTGTTGAACATAGAAAACACTAAATGTGAGCAAAGGGAGGAACAGGGAAAGAAGTTAGAGAAACATCACACCAGTGGTTAGACAAGGGTGGAAGGGACAGAGGTAGGGGGATTAGACCACCAGGGTTTGCTGATGGATTTGACACAGTATATTAGTCCAGGAAAGGCCTTTCTGCAGATTTTTAATATATGAGAAAAATAAACCCTTATTTTATGCAGTTATTAATGTGTTCTTTCTTACTTGTAGATGAAAGCACTCTTCACACAATCAGAAGCAAAAATGTTACTTCTCCATGCATTCTTTTCTCCCCAGTCTTATAAATTCAAACTGAATCATTAGAATCTTGGTTCATCACAAACTCTCGGACAAGCTTTATCTAAGAACTTTATTTTATTAAATTCCATTAAATATTAATTAGGATAAAATGAACACTAAGGCCTAAAGAAATAAAAATATTTAACAAAGTTACACAGCCTATTATTGAGTATTGAAGAAGATGACTTGGGCTGCAATTTGAGTTTAGTTTAGGATAATGATGCAAAATAATAACATGAAATAGCCTCTGCTACTTCACATCACAGTTGGAAGTGTCTGAGGAGATTTCTACTTGGGGTAGACCCCCTTCCTGGTGCTTCTTGGTGCACATCTAGCATCTACTGTGTTTTTCCTGGCAAACTGGGGGTGTTGTGTGGGCAAGGCTCTCTTGGTTTCACAGGGGCAGGTGCTCTGCCTCGTTGGCTCTCGGAAAGCAGACATAAATTAGAAGAGCACTGATTTGCTTAGGAGATCTTGTCATGGAGAATTGCATGGGAGAAAAGAAGAGAAACCTGGTCCACAAAAATGAGAAAATTTTAAAGCACTTCTCTTAGGTGAAAGCAATCAGTGTGACTAATCTCCTTATTCTGGTGAAAAGCATGGAGATCCAAAGGCAAGACTGTGCAGGCTGGCGTACACCAAATGCTTTTTAAAAAAATACACCATGTTTGAAGGATCTGGAGAGTATTATTAGAGCAGAGTTGTCCTACTGAAACACAATGCTTGCCTCATATATATTTTAGAACATTTTATTAAGTGTTCAAAAAATTTTAAGCAGGTGAAATTAAAGTAATACATTATGTTCAACCCAATATATTCAAATATCTTTTCAAATGTGGCTAACACCTACTACATGTGACTACTGACTATTATATTGGACAGTGCCTCTTTAGAAGACTAACCATGAAAAATATTTAAAGAGAAAATTTTGGTTATATAAAACAAAATATTTTGAAGTCATTAATAATTTTCCTCTGTTTTCATGTGTGGATTATTTCCAAGTTATTAATATCTAGAGCAATATTTTAGATGGAATTCAGGACCTGGCAATGGAAGAGCAAAGGGTAATAAAAGTACTCATCAGGGGTTGGGGATTTAGCTCAGTGGCAGAGCGCTTGCCTAGCATATGTAAGGCCCTGAATTCAGTCCTCAGCCCTGGGGAGAAAAAAAAAAGTACTCATCAAAATCGATGTAAGGAATAAATGAGATGATGTGCACATTTAAAAGAATAGAACAGTGAATATACTTTTATGAATGGCATTACTTTTTATTTTATTAGAATATTGGCCCGTGGTTATATAAATACTTTAATATCTGTTGATAATCCCCCCCAAACATTGTTATGCCCTTTGTTTTGAAAGCAATTATACATTAGGGAACACTGACCAGAAACATACTTAAATTCTCAGGAATCATCAGTGTAATAAAACTCATGGCATTTTCTCCCAACATCTGAGAAACATATGCATCTGCACACAGAAAATCCAGAGAGGATTCTAATGTAGCTACAAATGCATGGGGAGAGGGAAATG
This sequence comes from Aplodontia rufa, assembly GCA_004027875.1. Classification (NCBI taxonomy): domain Eukaryota; kingdom Metazoa; phylum Chordata; class Mammalia; order Rodentia; family Aplodontiidae; genus Aplodontia; species Aplodontia rufa. The sequence goes on from PVKS010008798.1 coordinate 22,100, forward strand.
CTGATGCCTTATCAGGTATTTTCTGATAAAAAATCTGATTTAAGGACACTGTATTCAGAGAGATATGAGTACACGTAAATAAGCATGTTTTTTCCTCAGTAATGTCTGAGATCTCTGAATTTCTCCATAATTACGTTTAGCAGAGGAAAACAACCTGATCCAAGCCTGTGTGGAGTAGCTCCCAGCAATCTGTCAGCTGCTCACAGCATCGTAACCCACTGATCGCTTCAGCCCTTCCATAAATACTGCAGGCTGTGTGCATGTAGCTTACGGATCTTCACAGGTTTCCATGGATACATGAATTTTAGTGCTAAAGCACATTTACTATTGCTTTTCTTGTCACCAAGAGTCCTGTAAACACTTGTGCTTTAAGATTTTGTGCAGAAATTTAGCATTTTATAGAGGACAAGTCAGAATTACTTTTTTCCAAATACATTGTATGATTTTTCCATAGGGTCATGGCCCTGAAATCATTTATATTTGTGGCTTCCTTTTAGTGATGTGTTTTTATTTATTAGAAATAAAAGACATAACTAAAATGAAAACTATAATAAAAGATTTAACTGTATTGTCAGGATCACTTTCCTGTGACATATTTATAGTATAAAAATGTTACAATTAATAAATAAGACAACATGCTCTGAATTTAAAAATGGAAAGTAATATATAGGGAAAGCAGAAATAGGAATACTATGCATGCATTTAAACATTTTTATTCCTCAATTTGCTGAAATTTAAGTGTTGTTTTCAAAGATTTCCTTGTGTTGTATCTATTGACAAATTGTAGCTTAAAATTATTCTTTCTTAAAAATCTATTAGGCTTTTTTATATACATAAAAATCTATGACTATGGCTGGATATGCTGCTATTTTTCCATTTCACACATGTTTAAGCTGAGGCTCAGAAAGTGTGTAAGGACCATCCCCCACATTAGAGAGGTAGCAAGTGATAGACCTGAGACTAGAACCCAAGACTCATGTCTCCCTGCTCAGGGCTTTCACACTTTATCTTGGGCAGAACACAGGCTACTTTTTTTTTTTAGAAGTATATAGAGATACAGTTGAGGGGAAAACATTATCAAAACAGTAGCAATCAATGTATATAAACTTTGTTATCCAGGGGTAATGCCAAAGCATAGATAAACCACCTTGGGTTTCACCTGTTGCAGTTTCCCCCAGAAGAACTCATGCGTTAAATGGGTAGCTCGTGGAGGAATGACATCGGCTACTGGGATGGTTCCCCCATCTTCCCAATCTCCAGACTCCTATGAGTTCTTCATATACCCTCCCCTCTCTCCATCTCCCTCCCTACACCTCCAAGCATCCTAGAGAGCCATCCCTCTATTACTCTGAAAGTCATTCAATTTGAAGTTTTGTTAGATTAGCTGTCTGCCCTACTGCTTCCCCATAATATGCTAGCATCAACAGATGAGAGAAACCATTCGGCCCTTGAGTCTCTGAGCTTGGGAGACTTCACTAAGCATAATTCTACCATCTCCATCCATTTGATTTCAAAAGCCATAATATTGTCCTCTCTAATGGCCGAGTAGTATTCCATAGTATATATGTACCAAAGCTTTTGTATCCACTCGTCAAGTGAGGGGCATCTGGGTTGGTTCCATACCTAGCTATAGTAAATTGAGCTGCTATAAACATTGATAAAGCCACATCGCTATAATACGTTGATTCTAAGTCTTTTGGGAAAATCCCCAGGAGTGGGATAGCTGGGTCATAAGGTGGTTCCATTCTTAATTTTTTGAGGATTCTCCATACAGCTTTCCAGAGTGGCTGAACCAGTTTGCAGTCCCACCAGCAGTGTAATAGTGTTCCTCTTTTCCCACAGCCCCTCCAGCATCTGTCGTTGTTTGTATTCTTCATTTTTGCCACTCTAACAGGAGTGAGATGGTATCTCATTGAAGTTTTGATTTGCTTTTCCCTTATAGCTAATGATGTAGAGCATTTTCTCATGTATTTATGGGCTTTCTTGACTTCCACTGGAGAGAAGTTCCTTTTGAGATCTTTAGCCCATTTATCGATTGGATTATTTGCGAGTTTGGACTTTAGTTTCTTTAGTTCCCTGTATATTCTGGATATTAGCCCTCTGTCTGAGGTGTAGCAGGCAAAAATTTTCTCCCATTCTGTAGGTTCTCTCTTGATGCTCTTGACTAGATCTTTAGCTGTGCAGAAGCTTTTTAGTTTAATTGCATCCCATTCATTTAATTTTGATTTTACAGCATGCGCCATAGGAGTTTTGTTAAGGAAGAAGCTGCCGACTCTTACAAGGTGTAGTGTTGACCTGACTTCTTTTTCTAGTAAATTTAAAGTTGTTGGTTTAATATCCAGGTCTTTGATCCATTTTGATTTAATTTTTGTGCAGGGCGAAAGATAAGGATCCAGCTTCGGTTGTCTACAAATGGCTGTCCAGTTTGTCCAACACCATTTGTTGAACAGGCTATCTTTCTTCCACACTATACTTTTGCCCCCTTTATCAAATATCAAATAGTTACGGATATGAGGGTTTGTCTCAGGATCTTCTAATCGGTTCCACTGGTCTTCGTTTCTGTTTTGATACCAATACCATGCTGTTTTTGCTACTACAGCTCTGTAATATAATTTCAGGTCAGGGATTGAGATACCCCCTATTTCTTGTTTTCTATAGAGTAGTGTTTTGGCTAGTCTGGGTCTCCTTTTGTTCCATATGAACTTGAGAATTGCTTTATCTATATCTCTGAAAAATGATAAGCTACTTTTATAGAGAGTGCAGCTATATACTGATAGGTTTCTGTTCCTCTGTCCTAGATGCCATTAAATTTTCCCTTTTTCTGCACATTCTCTTGACTGTCCCCAGATATTTGAGTTAGCTGAATTTACCAACTTAGTCATTTCAAATGAACATAGCTGTTGGGAAGTAGCGGTCACAGAGACCAGTCTGAGCTTCGATTTGCACTACTTGAGGAATCTGCAAAATAAAAATGTATTTTTAGTTCCAATCATATTGACCAGGAATATACAAAGCAGAATGAATGAGAACCTTGAGCAATTTGTACAAAAAAAAAAAAATCCAATCTGAGCAGACTTGTTGCCTGGACATTAAAGTCAAGGAAAAAGCTTTTACTTTAATAGCATGGATTCTGTGGGCCAGAGTTAGAGTTCTCTGAATACTGTCTCATGCTCTCCCACTTTACTCACGTAGCCAGTATATTATCTCTGCAGACATTTCAACTCAGGCACAAGATCTTCACGAAGACTATTTTTGTTATAGGTCTCATTCACCATGTATTTGTACACATCCTTTTTTTTGGTGGGTCTTTTTCTTTTTTTTACAGCATGTAGAAAATGTTTATTCATTTTACCTTTAGTTGTTAAAAGACTGGAGTTTACATCCACTTCTTTTGTTTTAGTTGTGCTTTTAATTGACAGATAAGAAATAAATGTATCTATGGAGTATGGCATGAGGTTTCAGCGCATGTGTACACCACATAATAATCAAATCACTGCTTCACCATATCTATCACCTCATACGTTTATTATTTCCCTGTGGTGAGAACAATTCAAATCCTGCCTGTTAGCTATTTTGAAATATTCAATATAATATTGTTAACCTGTGTGTGTGTGGCGGGGGTTAACCCTAGAAGTAAGGCATGAGGTCTGGAGCTATAGCTCGACGATACGTATACTTGACATTCAAGAGGCCCGGGGTTCCATCCCCAGCACTACTAAATAAATAAATACATAAATAGATAAATAAATGCAATACTTTGCTTTTGCAATCTAATCAAAGAGGGTGTCCAGATAGAGGAAGATTCTCGACTAAGGCCTGACTTCAGTTCCACCCCAGGAAACTTTGAGTGCACATCTCTCAGATGTCACACTAACTGCCGGGACCTGAAGAGTCACAGATTTGTTGTCAGCATTGAATACATAAAAGGTATGAAAGTGCTTTCTGAACTTTACTACACACACGGAAATGTCTTCAGGGTTGATTTGAGGTCTCCATCTATTATTACACAATGCCGGCAAAGCCAATTGGCTTTAGTCTCCATGTGTTAAAAACACAAATAACGACTCTTGTTCCTTCATAGAGCTTTTGCTAGAATGTGGACTTAGTTTATTGAACAACAAATATGACGAAAGCATTCCCAATATGGTTATCTCAATATGTTACCACCCAACCAGACAGCAACTGAGAGTGCTGTCCACTTACTGTAATAGCCAAAGTAATGGGAACTAGTTATTTGGCTGCAGCCTAACATCTGCTCCAACAGTGTACCATAGACAGCCCTCTAGATCCTAAGATTACAGCTCTAAATTCAATCACCTCTTTCTGCCAGAGGCTAAGGCCTCATTCTTTCTGAATGAAAATGTTAATTCTGTGCTCCTGATCCAATAGAGTAACATGGAGAGATTAACCATATCTCCCACCTATAGATCCGAAGGGAGAGCTGGGTTCTCCTGTACTGTAGAGCTCTCTGTTTCTCTTATAAATTCCATTCAGGCAATGAGTTGAATTTGCTCTTAACTGAATGCATTTTGTCTATACCTGGCAGAGATCTAAAACTAAAATCACAAGATTTATTTCATTTTAATTCTATTATGAGGCATTTAATCACAAATACCCCCAAAATGAAAAGATAATTTATCATCTTGCCCTGACAGAGCAACTCTCCTCAGTTCACATTCATGAATCCATAATGCAGGGAGGAGACTGGATGATTAAGTGTCCGATTAGAGAAAACAGATTAACCTGGCAAACATAATAAATTTAGCTCATAAGCAGAATAGTTTTATAAATGCTCACAGTAACTCTCCTGTATAAAATTATGAACCGCTTCCTTCAGTGATGACTCAATTGAAGTAGGTGAGGAGCATAAAAATGAATGCCTGTTTATGGCTTTCTCTTTGAGATATTAACAAGATATTGAAAGGTGTATCAGATTCAGTTTATAAGTAACTAAATATTAAATAGGGAACTCCTAAGGAAAATATGAACACATAAAAGCAAAGCTATGACCTCTCAAATGTTCTAGTTTCCATTTATCCAACAATATCTGGATTTCAAATGCTTTCCATGATTTTCTGGGCACTATATGTTTCCAAAAGTGCCTAAAGCAGAGCTCAAGTTTCAGATCATGCAAGTTCACCTACAACCTTCTTAAAAGAACCCTATTCCTTTATTTAAAAAAACCAAGGTGCATATTTAGGTAATTCTTAAATCATTATGAATATCACATAAAATTAGCTAGCTGTATTAGCCTTTGAATCAGTGGGGGGAAAAAACTTTTAATTGAGATTTCACTTTCTAGAGCTAAAATGGAGCGCAATGTGATTCCTGATGAAGGTACCCTAACATTTCTAGGCTTTCTCTTTACAATCACAATTTCTAGTATAGTGCCTGGTATCAGGAAGGCTAGTTGCAGGAAGGTCCAAGTAGCTGGGAGGGATGTAACTGTTCAGGTAAGGAAATAGTTGAAGGAAACAGCTCTGCAGTGCACCAAAAAGTCCACTGATCAGTCTGCCTAGTCTTCCCCATTTAGCTGGTTAGTATTCCTGGCCTTGCAATTTATTATTGATTTATTTATCATTTTAGCAGTGAGTGAAAGGATACTCTCCATGCCCAGCTTTATTTTTAAACTCATGTGGCTGTACTCCTGGAGACCTCTGCTGACCTACCTGGCTTGAAAGAGAGTCAGTTAAGCTTAGCGCTGTCACTTGACTCACACTGAATAAGGGACTTGCCCTGCTCAGTCGTCTAGAACCAGGACCGCTTCCAGGGACAGGGCAGGGCAGGGTAATTAAGAAGGGCAATGAGCTGCCTGAAGGAATCTGGTCTTTAAAGAAGGCTCCATTCTATTCCGGAGTCAGGTAAATTTCCCGCGGGGGGAACTAGTATCTGGAGGCGCAGGGGCTGGCTTCTCCTCCTTTTCCTGTTGATCTTCTCGCTTGATTCCCACCCCGATTTTGGCCTGAGGGAGTGATGACAGGGAGGGATCCAAAAGAAACTGGCTTGTGTGCGTCTTCGCTTCCAATGCTTCCTTGGGGTGCAGAGACCAGGATCTCTTCCTCCCTGAAGGAATATGCGTAAAGCTAGAACAGGGTTTAATATATATTCCTAATGAGTGTGTTCTGACATTTCTAGGTTCAGTAAAGCGGTTACAATGATAACCGTAGTGCCTGGTATCATGAAAGTTGGACGCAGGAAGGCCTAAGTGGTTGGCAAGGATGTAACTGCTCAGGTACTGCGCTGGGGCTGCGCTCGAGCGCCAGGCTCGGAGCCCGACTGCGGATGCCGGCGAGTGGAAGGCAGCACCTGGTCTGTGCCCCAGGGTGGAGGTAGGTGCGGCGCGCGGGCGGAGCAGCGCGTGTACGAGTAAAGGAAGCCGAACGGTGAGGCCAGCGGGCTGGGGAGCTCCAGACGGCGCGGGGCGGAGCCCTGGCGGCCACGCCCACCTAGGGGCGGAGCCGGCGGCTCCCTGGGCCTAGGGTGGAGCGTGCGCAGCTGCAGCCTGGGCGCCGAGCCCCGCGCGCCTGGCACCCGCGGAGGGGGCAGTCTGCTCGTGTCGGGGCTGGCGTTGGCGCTGGTGGCTGTCCACAGTGGTGGTCCCCTGCTGCGGCCTTGGCCTCTTCCGGGTGCTGATGGAGTCATCCCGGAGCCGCTAGCAGCAGGGTCCGCAGCTGCGAGGCCAGGGAGAACCCCAGACATCAGCATCTGCTGCCGGGTGAGGGAAGACGACCTGGGCCTAGGAGTGAAGTGTGCTGGAGAGGGAAAGAGGACCTCTAGGTGCGCAGAAACCATGTTTTAATCAACTGTCAAAGAGGAAAAGTGCAGAGGGTTAGAGAGCAGCGTCTGATCTAATTCAACCCCCCTTCCTCCTCCAATGGGGCAGCTTTGTTTACAGGGAAAAAGAGACTTGCTTCCTCAAGTTACGGAGCTGTTAAGTGGCAGAACTTAGACTAGAAGCCCTCTGCTGATCAAGGCAGTTTAAACTTACTATCCTTACTGAAGTGAATGTGAATAGCAATGTGCAGGTGATCGATAAAAGATTTTGGAAGTATTGATGGTGCTCTTTGGCATTCAGGATTATGAATGCGACTCGTGTGCTGGAAAAAATTCAGCCACTTGTGCCCTTCCTGAGTTTGAGTTCCTTATTCCTTCATTTGTGAAACATCTGCTTGGCAATTATTTGTGCCTGGCACTCTACTACAAAGTGAAGGTTTAGAGATGAACAAGAACCAGCCTTCCATATGGAGTAGAAGAGAACATTCCCGAGACACCAGTTACTGACGCAGGTGTAGGAAGTGTAATGGGTGGGCCATTAGATAGAATGCTCTATGGAAACTCAAGGTATGTCTTTCTGGTTTACTAGAGGAAGACCTAAGAGAAGAGTTGGCATTTCACCTGGATCTTTAAGAGTGAGTGGGTCATTGGGGAGATTTGGAAGTGTGCATTTCAGGTAGGAGATTAAATGTTAGCAGCCACCACCTCCAGATGAGTGTGGAAAATAATGGTTTGGTTTGCCTAAACTGTAGGACATAGCAGAGGTAAAAAAAAAAAAAAAATTATAGAGAGACCAAGACCAGGGAGTCAGCAGTGGGGAGCCTTGGAAGATTTCAAGCAGAGAATGATGGTGCTATCACTGAAGATTGTTAATTTGGTCCGGAGTGGAACTCAGCTGAAGAGTGAGATTGTTGGACCAAGGATTTGTGTAACTGTGAAGGTCTGAGGATTAGCCAGTCTGAGGGCACAGGATTTGAAGGCAGCATCTCAGGGTAGCAGTGTTATAGAGGAGAATGCAGCTGAAGTGGGAAAGGGTCCAAATCATGTTGGGAGGCTGAAAGGTCTACAATATCCCTGACTGTACAAGAAATCCTTTATTTCTTTTGATGCATCCTCAGGGACCAAGATGGAGCTATAAAAAGAGCAGCCTCTTTGGGTAACTGCAATGGGAAATTTCTAGTACAAAGTTGAAAGACTTACCCCCACACCACTCTATTATAACGGATTCATGAAATTCTGTGCAGGTGAATTTTTAAATCAAAGCATATTTACCTTAAAGGGGACACAGATTGTAGTAAAGGACTTTATAAACTTATCTTTAATTTGTTCTTTGTTGTCTCATAAAGTACCACATTACACAGCTGTGCCTGAATGAAATTGATAGAGGTGGTCCAGGTAAATCACATTAGCCAAGCACCCAAGTTACAGGCATTTGCCTAAGGTTTGAATGTAGGCTCTTTATAGATGCTCAGTGCCCCACCTTGACACCTCCCAGGCAGGAGAGAGGCAGGGGCTCCCCAGCAAGGCTCCACTTCTCATTTCTCACTGGTTCTGCATATGAATGTTTGTATGAAGTACATATTTGTGTGCCTTTATAGCTTTTACATCTAATGGGTGTTTTAGAGAAGGTAAGAAAGGAAATGTTATTTAGTAGCAATTTCTTTGGTTAATGATATTAATCGGTGGTATAAAAAAGAAATATGAAGTCTGAAGATCTGAAATTGAATTCTAGTTCTGCCACTTACTACCTGTGTGACTTTAGGTTTGGCCCTTAACTCATCAGAGTCTCTACTGGTTCCTCATCTGTAAAATAGTGATCATAATAATCAGCTCACAATAATTAACAAGTCATCACTAGAATTCCTCCTCTTGCCCATTTATAGCCACACCACCTTCTTCCAACACTTCCTTAGCCCCCTGACAGCCATAATCCATTCTCTGTTTTTATAACTGTGGCATTTCAAGATTGTTATATGCAGTATAATCATGAAATATGCAACCTTTTGACCCCTATTCAGTATACTTCTTTAGCGATTCATCTAGATTTTCATCTATCAGTAGTTTGTTACAGGTCAGGGAGAGCTGGAATGTGGCTCAGAGGTGGAATGCTTGTCAAGTAAATGGGAAGCTCTGGGTTCAATCCTTAGCATTGAAAAAAAAAAAAGAAAAGAAAGAAAAAGGGGAAAAAGTTCCTTTTTATTCCTTAGCATGCCTTCAGCATGTTTTTTTCTTGTTTGTATTGAGGTGTATTGTATATAATAATGAGGTTCAGTGTGATATTCTATACATGCATATAATGTACACTGATCAGTCCAACCACCGTTTTGGCCCTCCTTACATTCTTAACTCTAGTAATTGCTATTCTACTTTCAGGTCAACTTTTCTTTTTAAGCTCCCAAATATGAGAGGAGCATGTGGTACTTATCTTTCTGTATCTGTCTTACTTTACTTTTTTTTTTTTTTTGGCTATTGAGTTTTTTGACGTATATTGGCTATTCAACCGCTTGTCAAAATGTATACTTTGCACATATTTTTTTCCCATTCTGTAGGTTGCTTCTTCATCATATTGATTTTTTCCTTTGCTGAGCTGAAGCTTGTTAGTTGATGCAATTCCATTTGTCACTTTTGCCTTTGTTTCCTATGTTTTTGAGTCCCATCCGGAAAATCACTGCCTGTACCAAGGTCTTGAAGTATTTTCCCTAGTGGTTTCAGAATTTCATTTAGGTCTTTGATCCATTTGGAGTTGATTTTGTACAAGGTGGGAGATATGTGTCAAATTTCAGTCTGATGCCTGTGGATATCCAATTTTCCAAGCACCACTTGTAGAAGAGATTGTCCTTTCTCAAATATATGTTTTTGGCACCTTGTTGAGAATCAGTTAGCTATAGATATATGGGTTTATTTCCAGGATTTCTGTTCAAGTTCTTTGGTCTATGCTTCTGTTTTTATATCAATACCATGCTGTTTTTGTTACTATGTCCCTGTAGTATGCCTTGAAATCAGGTACTGTTAAAAAATATGTCAGCTATTGTGATAATTTGCCCTTTCGCTGAAGATTGCATTGGTTCTTTGGGGTCTTTTGTGCTTCCATATGAATTTTAGAATTGTTTTCTCTAGTTTTTTGAAGAACTTGTATTTTGATAAGGATTGCATTGAATCTGTAGCTCACTTTAGGGTTTATGGATATTTTAATGTCAATTCTTTTAATCCATGAATATGGAAGGCCTTTCAATATTTTGAATCTTCAATTTCTTTCATCGGTATTTTAAAATTTTCATTGTAGACATCTTTCACTTCCTTAGTTAAGTTTAGGTATTTTACTTTTGTGATTATTTCTTTCATGATTTCTTAATAATTTTATTATCAGCATTTAGAAAAACCATTGATTTTTGTATATTGATTTTGTATCCTGCTACTTTCCTTTAATTGTTTATCAGTTCTAATAGTCTTCTGCTGATTTTATCTGTATAATATCTATATCTCTCTATATATCTGTATCTATCTATCTCTCTATATATAATCATATCTTCTGCATACATGGAGAATTGGACTTCCTTACACAGTATTTGTAAGGTTTTTATGTCTTTCTCTGACCTAATTACATTGAATAAGAGTGGTGAGAGCAGGCACACTTTTTGTTGCTTAATCTAGCTAAAGGTTAGGTAATTTATCTTTTCATTGATCTTTTGTACTTTTTAAGTCTTTATTTAGTTTTTTTTCTCCTCTAATCTTTTGTTATTTCTTTCCTCCTACTAATTTTGGGTTTGGTTTGTTGTTGCTTTTTAAAATCCTTGAGATGCACCATTAGGGTGCTTATTTGAAATAGCTCTGTTTTTGATGTAGACACTCATTGCTATAAACTTCTCTTTTATTACTGCTTTTGCTGCATCCTGCAAGTTTGGGTTTGTTGTTTCCATTTTTGTTTTGAGAAATTGTTAAAATTTCCCTCTGACTTCCTCCATGGCCTACTGTTTGTTCAAACGTATATTGTTCAGTCTCTGTGCAGTCATATAATTTCTAAACATTTCTTTTGTTCATGACTTCTAGTTTTATTCCATTGTTATAAAAAAGATACAGGATAAGATTTCATTTTCAAAAATTGGTTGATATTTGTTTTGTAGCCTAATATATGGTACAATCTAGAGACGGTTCCATGCACTGATGAAAAGAATGTGTATTCTGCAGCTGTTAGATGGAATGTTCTATAAAGGATTAAGTTGATTTGATTTGTAATACTTCCAGTTTAGCTCTGATTTTTTTTGCTGATATTTTTATGTGGGTGATATGTCATTGATGAAAGTAGAATTGAAATCTCCCACTATTGTTATATTGGACCGATCTCTCCTTTTAGGTATTAGTTTTTGTTTCATAAAATTAGGTGCTCCAACATTAGGTGAATATTAATTTATAATTGTTATATCTTCTTGTTAAATTGATTCTCTGAACATTATATTGTGGCATTTTTTCTTCTTATAGCTTTTGTCTTAAGGTTTATTTCATCAGATATAAGTATAGTTAATTTTGCTTATTTTAGGTTACCATTTGTTTGGAATATAATTTTCCACCTTTTTTTTTTTTTTTGTTAAGGAGAGAAGGACAGTGAGAGAGAGACAGAGACAGAGAAAATCAATTTTTATTGAGTTTTTCACATGGCTTTCGTTGCTCCAACACTTAGTTGTGTACGTGGGTGCTGGGGTTTGCACCCGTGTACTTGCACACAAGCCAGACAAGCTCCGTAACCGCCAAGCCACCACTCCAGCCCCCTGCCCACCTTTTCATTTTTAATCTGTGTGTCTTTACTGGTGAAATGAGTTTTTTATAGGCAGCATATTATTGGATATTGTTTTTATATCCATTCCATAAGTCTATATCTTTTAGTTGGAGAATTTGGTCCATTTACATTCAAGGTTTTTATTGATAGGGAGAGACTTCTTCATCATTTTGTTCATTTTCTTCTAGGCATTTTTAATTCTTTGTTTTTTCCTTCCTCGCTTGTCCATTTTTTTGTGGTTTGATGGTTTATTATATTAATAATGTTTGATTCTTTTCTATTTTTAGTTTGCATATTTACTCTTTGAGTAGGATTTATTCTTTTGTGTTGATGATGGTAGTGTTGTTCTTTCACTTTTGGATGTAGGTCTCTCTTAAGCATCCTTTGTAAGGCTGGTCTAATGGTTACAAATTTCCTCAGTTTATGTTTATCATAGGTCTTTTATTTTTCCTGCATTTCTGAAGTAAAGCTCAGTTGGTATAGTAATCTTGGTTGTAGTTATTTTCTTTTATGACTTGGAATATGTAATTCTATTCCCTCATGGTCTATACAGTTGCTGCTAAAAAATCTGCAGTTTGATCTAATAAGGATACCCTTAAACGTAACTTGGTGTTTTGCTATTGTAGATTTTAAAACTCTTCCTTCATCTTGCACTTTTTACACTTTGACTTTTTTTTTTTTTTTCAGGGCTGAGGACCGAACTCAGGGCCTTGCACATGCTAGGCAAGCATTCTATTCTGCCACTGAGCTAAATCCCCAACCCCTTACACTTTGACTTTTAATACTCTGTGATAAAGATCTTTTCTGATCATGTCTTTTTGGAGTCCTATATGCCTCTGTATTTGGATACTAATATCTTTCCTAACATTAGGGGAGTTTTCAGCTATTATATCATTGAATATTTTCTATGTCTTTATTCCCCTCACCTCTGGGTACATAAAAATGTGGATATTTGTCCATTTAATGGTCTTGAAAATTATCTTCATTCTTTCATATTTTTTTTATTTAATCTGGCAAGGAAATTTCAAAAGACCTGTCTTCAAATTCAAATACTCTTTCTTCCACTTGGTTTGCTGTGTTCTTCAGGCTATTATTTGACTTCTTACACTTTTTATTTCCAAGATTTCTATTTGATTCTTTTTCAAAATCTCTTATCTTTTTGCTGAATTTCTTATTCATATCTTGCATTATCTTCCTAATTTCATTTAACTGTGCTGTATTCTCTTGGATCTCATTGAGCCTTTTTATAATCATTCTTTCAAATTCTTTATGAGGCATTTCATCCATTTTAATTTCTTTGGAATCTGCTGCTAGAGAGTTATGTGCTTTTGAAGGCATCATATTATGATTTGCATATTTCTTTTTCCCTCGATTGATGTTTGTACATCTGGTGGATCAGATTGCCACTTTTATGTGGTGACATTGCCATTATTCTTTACTATTCTGATAGGAATGTATTGATATCTTTTGCCTGTTTTACCGTTAAGTTTTGTGAGTCATTATACATTCTAGGTCCTGGTTCTTGTTTTTGTAGTTCAAATGTTTCAATTTTGAGAACATCCAGTTTGCCAGTTTTTCCTGTTATGGGTCATACTTTTAGAATCAACTCTAAGAGTGCTTTGTCTATCATAACTCCTGAGAATTTTCTACTGTATATCATCCCTATATTTTATAGTTTTATACTTTTTGTATAAGGTATTAGATTTAAATAAAGGTATGTTGGTGGTGGTGGATTTTGTTTATGCTTTTCCCCTATAGATGTTTAATCCCTCTAGCACCAATTGCTGAAATTTTTTTTGTAAAATAATGTATGACTTCTGTCAATCAATATCACATACCTAATTCTGTTTAACTTAAAAATAAGGAAGATCAAACTAGAACCAGCTAAGTGTCATTGAAGCTACTTTTCTAGAAGTACCAGGGTCCCAGGAAGCCTCAGTAGCAATAGCAGCTGAGGAAGGGGTAGATGGGGCTCTTGCACCTTTTCTAACTGCATCCAGGCAGGGCTGCTTTTGATGTTATATGCTTTTGTGGGTCTGATGCATGATTGGATACAAGGTCCCTGCTGCTCAAACAAATTTCGAGACCACTGTATTCAATACAATCCCTTTCTGCAGTAACTTGTTAGGATTCTAAAGAGGTCAGTGTCAAAACTCTTTTTTCCCCTTACACATTGGTCTCCAGACTCCTCTCTTTGTTTCTGGAGGGGTATCTTGTGTGGAATGTTTTTCGTGTTACCCTGTCATCTCTTTTTATAAATATGATAGGTTTTGTGTAATTAATTAAATAACTTACACTAAATAAGTTGGAAATGAAAAATGTGTTAAATATATTAAAAATTTTCAGTGGAATCCGCTATCTTATACAATTACCTATTGTGACTGGAAGAGAGGATATAGAACCAAAATCACAAAATCATCAATGAGCCAGTCTTTTTTTCTTGAAGTTTTTATTAAGCAGTTGAATTATTATATAATCATAAATGCATATAAAGTAACAATACAATATTGCGTATGTTCTTAAACCAGATTTATCCCCACAATGCCCACACCTCAGTCTCTTGATTCCTCTATATTTGCCTTTACAAGCAATATAAATGCTTAGATTGTGAATTTTCAAGAATTAAATGATTGCCTAAGTATTATTTGGATTCTCAGGAGGGTGAAGAGTATGCTACATACTCTTTTGATTGTTGATTGTCTCCCTAGATCCCTCCCTAGTCTTCCTCCCTCTCCCCTCCCCGCCAAGCCCCCCCATCTATGGTTGCCCTAGCTTGTGTGTTGTTCTGCCTTTTCTGGGTCTAGTATGAGTTTGACTAGAAAGGGAGCTTGACTCCCTTTCACCCAAGCCTGGTGAAACTCCCTTACCATTACCTATTCGATTCTTGCCAGTTTTCAGAAAGCGTTTGCATCAGCTTTTAACCAGTTCCCAAAGAGTTAGTAACTTTCAACAGATGTCCGAGACAAGTAAATCAGCCCTATAATCTTATGCCTATCTTTAAAATGAGGAAACTCAGACTGGGTCTGAGGGACCTGCCCAAAAATATAGAACTGGCAATGGGCAAGTAAAAGACCGAGAGAAAAGCTCACATCATTAACCCCTAGACAAGTTGTTTTCCCTTTCTCTTTTATTATATAAGGGTTTCAATGAGTGCTTCCCAAAATTTGGCATTTTGATTTTATCTATAAAATTGGATAATAATAAACTTAGTTATGAGGATTTTTTCAGTTAATTAGCATTAATTGAGACGGTGCATTTAAAAAAAGAAGTTATATTTTAAAGTGCTCCCTGATCAAATCATGGTACTATTATAAGTTCAGCTATAATTGGTCCCAGATTCTAGTAGGCAGTGTGTGTGCTTGTTGATTCCTATTCATGGGAAATGGGTTTGTTTATATCATAGTATGTTATCTACTTTTCCTTTGATTCCCCATTGTGAACTGCCATATTAATAAGACTCAAACATTTTTGCAAGGGTGGTTAGACTTCACAGTTTCTATAAAGTGGTTTTAATAGTTATTTTTCAACAGATGGACAGCTTACATTTGGCCACGTTTCTATGACAGTGTGATGATTGAAGTTTTCAACAGATGGCACAGAAATACTCAGGAAAATACCCTTCCAATATTAATTGTTGTAAAAAAGACTTTTAGAGTGCCAGAAAAATGAAAGTCTGCATTCCCAATAGCCTGTGCTATTATAATCATAATCTAGATGATCTGGAAGTTTCCATTTCTGGCGCTAGGGTTTATTTTGTAAATGCGTGTATGCTTCTGCATTAGCGTGAGATGATGAGGAACACTGTTGCCAATTAGAAATTCAACATGCACACAGCGTTGAATCTCCCTTTGATTGTGGATAGATGTGTGTAACTTTTTTTGCTGAGTTATTCAACTTCTATGCCATGCATAGAAAATGTAGCCTCCATATGCATCAGGTGTCAGAGACTTATATGTTCTTTCTGAAGAGTTTTGACTTAGAGGAAACAGAAACCTCACCAACTAAGAATTTTCAGACTTATTCATCCATATGATGAATGTCCGTCCAAACTTTCCACGTTGCCCTGCTTCTACTGTGGACCTCCTCGCACTGCTTCTGGAATCAGTAAGGGAGGAATCAGACAGTGGGTGAGGCAGTGAGGGGGTGGTAGAATCTGTGGTGGCATTTATGGTTGTCACAATGACAAAGATCATCTATTGATATTTGGTAGGTAGAAGCCTGAGTGCTTAGACATGCTACAATGCACAGCACATCTCTGAATAAGAAAGAAATGCCCCACATCCTACCTTACACTGAATATCTGGCTGGATGCTCATCTGACCTGGGAACCCATCTTGCTTAAATTAAATGACAGAGGAAGTTTAGAAATACAAGGCATTTGGGGGGAGTTTTAATGTTCACAGAATACTAACATTTACCCATACCTCTTCTTGATTTTACTTTGCTGGATCGAAAAGGCTGAAAGACTTCTGATCTTATGCTTTGGAATCCTGACTTTTTTATGTTAAGTAAGTGCAAGTGTATAGACAACTTATAGTACTGTTTAGTGTACTCATGGACTGCGCATTTACCCAGTCAAGCAGAAATAGATGCTATGTTTATGTTCCCTTCATTTCTCTTTTCTATTACAAATAATGCTTATTTTAATACTTCATAGTTTTGATTTTGTGTATAAGTAAGTTATATTAACCAGGAATTTGTGGATTTAAAGAGAGAATTATAAAATGCTTGAGTCACTGAAATTGATCAGGGTGAGAAAGCATTACTATAGAAAACTAAGCAGGAACACAAAATTCTGTTCTCCACTAGTATCTACTTGTGCACACACAATTCAGTGTTGGAGTCATTCCAAGAGTAGGACAGTGGCATAGATCTAATAAGCCTTTAATAAGGAACACAGTCTTGATATATTCTGTGACCCTCTGTCTCTGTGAAAGTTGTAAACTGATTCTCTTTTGACCACTTTTGTCACCTAGACCATCTTCGTGTCTGTCTTTTCAGATGGCGTTTAATGATTGCTTCAGTCTGGGCTACCGTGGCAACCCCCACCCAGGGGACTTGATTGAAGTGTTCCGTCCTGGCTATCAGCACTGGGCGCTCTACTTGGGTGATGGTTATGTTATCAACATAGCTCCTATAGGTAAAGCTTGTTTCCAGTAGCTCCTGGGAGCTTTGTATTTATTTATTTTTAATAAGAATGAATCATGAAAAAAATCATAAAACAGATAAAATATCAAAAGTAGGTAAATCCAGCTAACCTCGGTTTTGGAAGGGACATTCTAAGAGCACATCATCATTGAAGAGATCGCATAGGCCAATTAATGTTAAAATTTAAAACTCCTATACTCAAAATAAATTGCAATTAAAAAAGTAACCATCTGGGGAAGATATTTGCCACAAACATGACTAAGTTCAGTATCCTTATAGATTCATTCAACACCTGTTGATAGGTTATTTATTATAAGCTGAGTGCTATTAGATACATAGATATCTCCTTGCATGGTGACATTTTAGTAGACTGAAAATAGATTACAGAAATAGATATTAGCAGGGAAATAATTGACATGGAAAAAATAAGTCAAGTAGTAAGATAATAAGTGCCCAAGGCAGGGAGATGGAGGTGGGGTGTCATGATTTTAAGTGAATTGGTCAGGAAAATTTCTTAAGATAGTATCATTAGAGGAAAAACAGGTCAGATACCTTTAAAGATAAGTATGTATAGGCCTAAGTCTTACTATCTTGGGAAGTTCTGAAAATTTTAATGAAATATTTTTCACAACATTTTGAGTTATCTACTTGTTCCAGAATATTGTAAATGGAAATGGCAAATAAAATGGCATTTAAAATTCATAGCTAGTAATTTCCAAGGTCTGATGATTAACACTAAGTAACCTTGTACATCCACATTATCGCTACAGTTTTCATGTTGAAAATAATGTGAGATGTTTTCTTATTTTCCACCATGAAACTCCATATTAATGTTACCACTTTAAATATCACATTAATGTGGTTCAAGCATTGAGTTTTGATCCTGTAGATTAAAAATTAATTCCTATTTCTTTTGTTAATTACTGTGATATTTTCCAAGACAATGTACCTCTCAGAACTTCAATTTCCTCACTTTTGCATGGGGCTAGTAAAAATGTTTAACTAGGATAAATGTGTTTTTAATGTGCCAGAACTTTCTTTCTTTTTTTTTTTTTAGAGAGAGAGAGGGAGAGAGAGAAAGAGAGAATCAATTTTATTTTTTCATCTGACATTTGTTTCTCTGACACTTAGTTGCGTATGTGGTGCTGGGGTTTGAACTCAGATTCTCGTGCATCAGGCAAGTGCTATAACCACTGAGCAACTGCTCAAGCCCCCAGAACTTCCAATGTATGAGATTAACTGTATTAGTGCTACTCTGTTGGGAAGGAGGATAGACAGAAGAGTAATAGAAAATGCTTTTAGTTATTAATAAAAGGGAAAATTTCTAAATGTGGTTTAGGTAGAGATCCCTCCTCTTATGAGTCACCTGGACATGGCCAGGCATGGCAGTCATGGGCAATTGGAGAGATACCAGGGCCTGGCATTAGACCTGGGACCTGAGGAATTACCTGTCCAGACTCAGGAACTGACAGGGTCAGGACAGGATACAAAGGTTCCTGTTAGCCTCCATGAGAATCCTACTAAGAAAGGCAGCTATGGTGGAAAGGCATGGCACAGGGTCGTGTAACTGGATAGGACGCAGCAGGGACCACATGTGTTGTATAGTACCTGCTAAGGTTAGCTTCAGTTTCTAGGCTAAAGAAACTGCAAGAGAAAAGCAGGGCCCTAGCCTGATCCAAGCTGACCCTTCACAGGACTAGGTTACCATACAAGTTTCAGAACATGAAATTGGGCCCCATACTGAAGTCTAGTTGAAAGGACAAACATGTGAAGAGTTGGTCCCTGTGAGGAGCACAGCTCAGGTGCTAAGACAGACCTCCTAATCACTGTGCAATACTGCTAAGCCTCAGTGTAGTAGTTGAATGGTTTGGATGCTGAGAGAGAAACTGTATGACAGAAATAATCTTATTTGTACTATGTTAGAAACACAAAACCAAGATCTCTAAAAACACCAGTCTAAAGAGAATTTACTTCCTAGGAATAGGTAGAATGTTCTCACCCAGTTTGTTCTATGGGAAGATCACAAATTTTCAGAAAATATTTCTTATATTCTCAGTCACGGTATGAGCATTATTGACAACAAAGTGTGAGCACTTATGGCTAATAAGATTAAATGGATTTTGGTTTGAAGATACATAAGGAGCAGAGCTAGATCTAAGCATCCTAGCATCTCCTAAGCCTTTAGATAGTGTTGGAGAGCACTGGACTGGGTCACTAAACCTTGCTAACCAGAATCGTCCTTATAGATGGCATCCCTTCATCATTTACAAGTGCCAAGTCTGTGTTCAGCACAAAGGCCCTGGTGAAGATGCAGCTCCTGAAGGATGTGGTGGGAAATGACACATATCGAATAAACAACAAATATGATGAAACGTACCCCCCTCTCCCTGTGGATGAAGTCATGCAGCGGTCAGAGTTTGCTATTGGACAGGAGGTGGCATATGACTTACTGGTCAACAACTGTGAACATTTTGTGACTTTGCTTCGCTATGGAGAAGGAGTTTCAGAGCAGGTGAGTTTTCCTTAGGAGACACAAGAAGTTTCTTACCTTGAGAACATAGTTACTGCTGGCTATGATAAAGGTCTCAGGCCAGAGATGGGAGGAAAAAACAATAAGGTATGAAAACATTGACAAAGAAGGAAACTGAGTTGTCCAAGTTCACGTAGCAAGTTATGGGCCAAACTGAGACTAGAAGTAGTCATCATGAATTTTGAGCTAGAAAAGACTTGAAGTAGAATGGAGACCGTAGCTTTCTCTTAGACTTACTGTCTTTCACTCTCCAAACTTCTCCCATTACTCCATCATTCAGCTGTCTCAAATCAATAACCTCACATATTAAAAAGAATATGCTGAAAAGAATGCTGAGCTTTTTGAGAGTTCATTTGCCAAAAACATAGATGGTTGTGCTGAGATTCTTTTCCAGTGGCGGACAGAGGCCAATGACATGTCTTGGTGAGTTTGTAAATTTTTTCGATTTCCTTACAATCCCTGTTTTCAATGGAATTTTTGTGCTTCTACGTCAATCCTTTGATCCACTGCGTCTTTGAAGACCTTTAACAGATTGACTTTAAAGTACCTTACAACTTGGGCAGTTGCCACCACTATTTTGTAGAATAACAGACTTCCAACTAACCACATGCTAGCTTCAGCTGCCCTTGCCCTACCTACTCTTCCACCTGTTCTGTAGTTGGTGTTTTATCCCAAAGATTTAATAAGGTAATATAAGAGAATGAATACATAAAACTATTACAAGAGGAAGTCCTCTTCATCCAGAATACACATAGAAGTGTTAATTTTTATTTTTTTTTCAGGGCTAAGGACCAAACTCGGGGTCTTGCACATGTTAGACAAGCGCTCTGCCACTGAGCTAAACCCCCAACCCCAGAAGTGTTAATTTTTAAAATTAAAATAACAAAAATAGCGTAATACCTTTTAGACTCCAAGGAGTTGTCACCTATAAAAAAAACTTTAAAAAGAAGACTAAAAGTTCAAAATTTTTAAATTTTAATGATTTTTAATAACTCAAAATTTATTCAAGAGTTCTTGAATCTTGAAATGGCAGATCAATTATACAGACTTTTATTCAAAGAAATAAGGTACAATTCTTCTCACAAAGTCTTGGAAAAGTGGGAGATAGAACTTAATGAAAGGATGCATTTGTTTTCATTAGAAAATAATTTAATTGGAGATTCATTCTCATTAGGAAGTACATTAACATAATGAATGTTCTATTCACATGGAATGATCAATTGTGTTTGAGTCAGAACACAGAGGACAACACAAATTCCTCTTCACCTTTGCATTGAAAACCGGTGGTATAGATAGGAAACAATTTCCACCCCTTATCTTTTTAAAGTTGTTCACTGCACTCAACAAGTGATATTTATTTATTGATTGAATTTTTGGAAATGTGAGGTGTTAGTCAAAGGGCACAAACTTCAGTTATACATAAATTAGAGATGTACCGTACAACAAAATGAAAATGATTAGCAATACTATGTTTTTGTATACTCAAAATTCTGCTTAGATGATACATTTTACCTTAAGTACTTTTACCATGAAAGAAAACAAAAAACACCCCAAGCACAACAAAAACAAAACCACAAAGCCCAGACAAGGTAGTGGGAGGAAACTGTTGGAGGTGATGGGGAGGTTCATGGCGTTAGTGGTGATGATTTCAGGGGCGTATGCTGCTTTCCACACACATCTTGTTGTATACATTTTGTATGTGAATATTTATGTCTATAGACTTCTTGCATGTTCATCCTACTTCAATAAAGTTAAAAGTATCATTTAGTAAAAAGGG
The DNA here is from genome assembly GCA_004027875.1 of Aplodontia rufa. Taxonomy (NCBI): domain Eukaryota; kingdom Metazoa; phylum Chordata; class Mammalia; order Rodentia; family Aplodontiidae; genus Aplodontia; species Aplodontia rufa. Next base: position 43,100 of record PVKS010008798.1, read on the forward strand.
GTTAAAATCATGTTATTGCTTTGATTCAGACTTGCAGTCCATCATGTTTTCACCTTTCATACCCAGATTTAAGACCCATGAAAAACAAACTTTTCCTCAACTAGTATAACTTGGCTCCAGCACATTTTGATGACAGTGGTGCAGTGACAGCCTTTGGAGACTCCCTAAGCTTGAGTGCACTGTTGATGCGAGCTGGAACCCAATCTTTACCACTTACTAGCTGGGTGACCAAGGGTGTATTATCTGTTTTCTACTCTCCACACTGAGATGGTTTTACAGGTCCTGGGACATATTTGAGGTCCCTTAGCATACTGTATCATGTATTTATTCATCCTGATGAATAGTATACCTTCAATGGATATTATTTTAAATTATGTTTATTTTAGAAATGTTATGTATCTTTGTTAGATTCAACAAAATTTCTATCAGAAACTACAGAACTTGGATTGCTTATCAATAATTAATAGCATTACTATTACATGATATCTAGTGTTAATACTACTACTAAATAATAGCTAGTTTTAGATTAGTTTTTTTGTTGTTGTTGATCTCCTTAGGGCTTAGGGATCTTGAATGCAGAAACATTTTCTTAGACAATGGCTATGTAATTCTACAATTTAAAAAATTATAAGTGCATAAAAATTATAAGGGTGGAAGGATAAGGATATGGTCACATCTTTCTTGCTTTTTTATTTTTATTTTATTGCTTTTCTGTATTTAAGAAAATATAACTTTTTAGAGCAGTTTTGAGGATCACAGCAAAATTGAACTGAGTACTCTCCCCTGTCTTAAACATACAGCCTCCTCCATCGTCAACATCTTTTTGGTATGGTGTATTTCTTAAAACCTCCAGACTGTCTTCCAAGGTGACCATACTGTTTTTCATTCCCCTTAGCAGTGAATGAGAACTCCTGTTGTTCCACATCCTTGCCGGCATTTGATGTTGTGGGTGTTCAGCTATTCTGATAGGCATGTAGTGGTATCTTGTTATTGTTTTAATTCGCAGCTACCTGATACATATGATCTGTTTTCAAATGGGCATTTGCCATGTCATCTCTAGTGATGTGTGATTTGGTATCATTTGCCTATTTTCAAATAGGGTTGTTTGTTTTCCCCCTGAGTTTCAGAAGTTCTTTGTGTATTTTTAGGAACGGTTCTTTGTCAGATTTTTTTTGTACAGAACTTTTCTACCATTTTGTGACTTGTTATTTTTTCTGTGTTTTCCGAAATTTCTAAAAACAATATTTTTCTCAACAAGTTAATAATTCATTAAGTCCCACGTTTTTAATTCTATATAGGATAGTGGAACACAATGGGTTAAAATGTATAACATGGCCCTATGCTTAAATGAACCTGGACAAATCAACACAGTACAACACCCTGCCTGTGCTTCTGTGAGCCACCACAGCCTTCAGGTCTCATAAAGGAGACATCTGATACACCCTGCAGCCATCTGTGAGCCTGCTATGCTGATATCTGTGCATAGCCACTCCAGATTAGCTAACATTTCAGTGGGCGTGCACAATCCTGAGAACGAGGCATTTATTAATGGCCCACAGACAGAAGTTCAAGACATAAAGTGTGCAGACGTAGTGGTCTTATAACCCTAAATAAGCCATGAAGTAAAAAGCCCCTGTGTATGCTGCTTCACCGAGAACACCCTCAGATGTTAAAATCCTGTGCAGGTGAGATCCCACTGGACTCCACGGGATTGTCCTAGTTATGTGGGATTTTGTTATCTAGAATGAAACTTGAAATGAATGAGCATTTGGGGCCTGGGAAACTGCCTGTACTGCTGGAAGTGGCTTTGTTATAATGATATCTGTCCTGCAGTCTTGTACCTGTGACACATCTGTTTCAAGACACTCATTGTATTTTCCTGCTTTGTCATTGCCCGCTCCATTCCCCTGTATCAGACCTTCCTGGGATCCCAGAATTTGCCTGGAATTATGCTGGGTTTGGGTGTGATTTATAATCCTTTGTGCCTGCTGATTATCATCTAGGCCCCTCTTTGGAATTCTTCCTATATCCTATTCTCCTGCCCCTACCACACCCCCATGTGCTATGTGGGTAGCACTGAACCACAGTGAATTCTGGTTATGTCACAGGGAATAATTTAGGTAGCGATTAATTAAACATCATAAACAAAATATATGTAAAATAGATAAACAAATAAACAAAGCTAAAATTATCAACTGAAGTAGAGTTCGTCAGGGCCAAGGCCAGGTTTTTTGTGGTAGCATTCTCCCTGGCAGCTAGAGGCTGGCACAGAGGCAGAGTGTCACAATTATAGGCTTTGTCTCTGCAGATGCCAGTATAATGTGGTAAGGTGGATGTGTGCTTCAAACACTTGGAGCTGGTATCCTACTTGGAGGCTACTTCTTCCTAACTGCTGTCCTTCCCACTATTCCCAACAGAGCAGCAGCAGTTGGGGAAGCGCACTGGATTGCTGTGGCCTGTGGGTGGAGGCTCCTGGTGGAGGCCTGTGGGTTCGACAGAGGTCATAAGCAGTGTGACCTAGGTCAATTTCCAGCTGTTGGGGGTCCCCAGTCATTTGAGAAAAAGGTTTTGCCTTATTTGAAAGCCCTGATTCCTAAATCCTAGAGAACAAATGCTGTTTTCACAACACCTGATGACTCTAAAGTGTGTGAATGTGACCTTTGGGTCATAAAATCGCACACCAACCTATGTGAATGGAAGGCAGTATCCCCTGTGTGCCATTAAAACCATCAATATTCATTAGGTCCCTCATTACAATGACGGTTAATACCTTAAAGCTATAAATGCCTGAACTTCTCTGTGGACAGTTGAGCTTGACACAGTGGTTTATTTTATTTTGTCTATATGAGAAATTAATTTTACAGGATAGTTAACATCAGTATTGACTTTTCTTGAAGTCTGTTTTCCGGAATAGAAATTGTGTCTACCAAATAAGAGCTTATAGATATTTAACTGTGCTCACACACCTGTGCTACTGATAGACATTCTTTAGCGAGAGGAGCATGCACAGACACGCCTATACACTGTGCTCACCCTCATACAGACTCATTCCAGCTGGTGTGTGTTCGCAGGTAGGGGCTGCTGGAGGGAGAGCATGGGTTCCAGAAGTCTCAACTCTTCTCTCGGTGTCTTGGTGGTGCGACTTTGGGAAAATCACCTAAAAGCTCCCAAGTTTTGCAAACCGGGAGTAGTGCTACCTCTCTCACTAGTGTACTGTGGTGATTAGTGAGACTGGGTTCATAACGACTATATACACTGTCCGGTGCTTAAAAATATGAAGACAAAATACCAATATGCATTTATAGCTTTTGCCTAATTGTAAAAATTATGATTTTATTTCTTCATCTTCATACAGAATTTTAATTTGACATTGAACTTTACATATACCCATTGTACATTAAAACAGATATTCAGTGTAGGAAAAAAATTAAAGCTTAATTTAAGATACAGAAATGTCTTTAGAATAAGATGTGGTTTTTTGTTATTTTCTTTTAGGCCAACCGAGCAATATACTCCATTGGATTGGTGACAGCTGCTGTTGGTGCCTTCTCATTCCTGGGCTTGTTTCCGAAAAGACAAAGAGCAAAATACTATTAACAATTTATTGAAGAGATATTGGAACTGAAGGAATTTGTGAGGAGGAAAAAAAAATCTGGAATGAATACTTATTTTCAACACATCATTATTGTTCCAAATTCTAATGATGGATGGCAGGCTCTTTAATAAATTGCTTACTGATATTATCTTATCATTGAGCCAAGGAAATTTTTTCCCTACTTGCACAGATTTGCTGTGGCAGCTGGAACAAAAACCAGTAGCCTCGTAGTGAGCCAGCAGAGGATCTTAACAAAATCACATTTCATCTCCTTCTGTAAATATTGTTTTCCTTTTCCCTAAGGGTGGCTATTTTGCCAGAGGGATGGAGAACCATTTATATATGATTTTAAAAGGAAAGTTAAGAACCACAAATTGTTAGGGTTGACATCTTAATCCATATTCCTTTTCTTGTGAGAAAAGAAACTTGGAAATTCAGTGTTTGGTTTGGCAGCTTGAGGACCTGTGAGAGACAAGCCATTTGAGGATGTGCCTCAAACTCCCTACCTGCGTAGGTATGGGTGGGAAGAGCATGGGAGGGGCTCCTCACTCCTGAACTTGGGATCCTGTGATTTCCCTGGAATCCACTTCTTGGCAGGAGCACCTGACAAACCATCCGTGACATGGCTGTTATTTCTACAGAATTACATTATTCCCTCTGGGTGTTTGAATATTTCAGGTGTTTGACATTTTAACCTTGGCAAGAGATCATTAACTATTGGTTTAAAGTGCCATATTTAGAAAACAATATCCCATGCCCCTTTTTAAGGCTTTTACTATAAGCCAAGAAGTATCATGATTTTATCCTTGCATTTTATTGGTTATATGTTGAATTAAACTATTTTTTTAAGAGAGAGAATCAACTCCATTTTTTTTTTAATCTGGTTTTTGCTGCTGACGCTTAGTTGTGTATGTGGTGCTGGGGTTTGAATTCAGGTGCCTGCGCATGCCAGGCAAGCACTCCAACCACCGAGCCATGCTCCAGCCCCAATAAACTACTTCTTAATACCATTTCAGTGGAATTCTTCATAGTAGCAGGTGAGGAAAGGTGGGGCATATGTCTCTCTACACTAAGGTGATAGTGGATGTTTTAACTTACCCTGTAAACCACACAACCAGCAACAGCATCCTCCTTGTGCCATCCTGAAGAACACGGCATTAAATAAAGGAAACACTCCAGTGAATATGGCGACCGAATATGATGAAGGAACTAGAATATGGAAGATCAAGTAACCAGAGAGAAGACTCAGTGAAAGTCTTGCACCTATTAGACTCATTTAGATGTTCCCTCATGTCCAGAAACACTGCACAAACTAACCACAGGGTTAACAGTAATGTAAGTGGAAGGGGTCGGCTGCGTCCGGGCCTGCAGAGATCTTTCTCTTCTCTTTTTTCTTAACTCGCCCACTTTTTCTTGTGGTACCAACACTATCTCCAGATAAGCCCCAAACTCTTCTTTCTCCATTGGTCATCTGGAGAGGTTTGAGTGTCTCCAACTTGGTGCCAAAATTACCCTTCCTTTATTTATTTTTTATTTAGGTATTGGGGATTGTTTAGTCAGCTTTTTGCTGCTGTGACTAAAGTACCTAACAAGAACAATGTTAAAAGGAAAACTTTATTTGGGGGCTCACGGCTTCAGAGGCCTTAATCCATAGAAAGCCAGTTCCATTCCTTGGGCTTCAAGGTGAGGCTGAACATCACGGCACAAGAGTGTGGCAGAGGGAAGTGGCTCAGCACACAGCTCCAGGAAGCAAAGAGAAAAAAACTCCACACCAGATACAAAATATAAACCGGAAGGCACACCCCCAATGACCCACCTCCTCTAGCCACACCCTCCTGCCTTCAGCTGCCAGTTCATCCCTCAGGGGATTGACTCACTGAGTGGGTTATGCTCTTAGAACCCAATTGTTTCACCATGGCCTTCACGTTGTCTCACTTTTGGGGGACACCTTTCATTCAAACCATAACAGGTACTGAACAAGGGCCTCATCATGCTAGGCAAGCATTTTACTACTGATCTACCTACCCAGTTCTTAGTTTGAGAAGCTAAGTTGCTGAGGTTGGCCTTGAACTTGTGATCCTTCTGCCTCAGCTTCCCCAGCAGCAGGGATTACAGATGTGTACCAACATGCTAAGTCTTTTAATCTTTAGTCTAAATTCAGGTTCCTGTTCCTTTATGCCTTGCTCCCAAGAAATAGTCAATGAACGAGCAGTTTCTAGAATTGAGTTAAGGTGAGACTGGCAGCAGCTTCCTACCAGTGTCCACAGAGGGCCAATTTTAACCCAAGGCAGGGACTTGGCCTTTGCAGAATTATAACTCTGGCCAGTGAGAGGGAATGAGTTCAACTTCCTGAGGGCCTTTTGGAGCAAATCTCTAGAGTACTCTGGAGGTCTCTACACCAGAAGACAGTCCCAGCTGTGCAGGATAAAGTCATGGATGCATTTTTACTCCACGGATTCATTTTCATGTCGGAGGTGCTAGTGTTCTTTCCCCTTGGAAGTGAGTTCATGGAGTTAGTCATGGATTCTCCATAAAAACAAGCCCTCTTGCTCCACAGCCCAAGAATGCCCAGTGTTCTCCTGCAGGCCATTTGCTGTGTGATCATGCTCATTGTGCTTTTATCAAACTTTTTCTTTTCAACATGATTAAAACTGTCTCTGACATATTTTTAGCAGTCAATCATGGAGTTCAACTTTATCATGCTCCAAAAAAGAAATGTGAAATAAAGATTATCACCTCCCAGATACCTAAGAGATTGTTAGTAAAACTAAAAAAAAAAAAAAAAAAAACAAAGGCTGTATTATGTTGAATCCGTATTTTAAAAAAATATATATTTTTATGCTATCCAAATGTGATACTGTATCAAATGATCTTTTCATTCTCAAAGTCAAATTGCTGAACACAGATAGCAACTCAAGGAACTCAAGCTACCATATTTTTAGGTTGACATACATTTCCTAATCATAAACTAAAACTTCTTTTTTTCAGAATATTTTTGTATGTTGTTGGTAGGCACTAAATTAGAAACATTTTGAAAGTGATCTCTCTTCAAAGAGTTGTGAACAAGAGGAAAACTTAAAAAACAAACAAAATATTTGGAGGGTTTGTTTTTATGGAAGAGGGTTTATTTGTGCTGCTGGTTTGAGAAACAAAGTTTGTGTTACTTATAGGCCCAGATTGCTAAACTGTTGAAAACATTTGTCAGTACCACAGATTTCAGATTGTAAACTGAAGGCTGTCTCATATTAAATCCACGTATCATGGTATTAGGCACACATTGGACAATTATGGGATGGAACTGGTTTTGATTAACCAGCAATTAACTTTGCCTATGATCTATCGGAAATCTGTTAAATTAGCAAAATTAGACTTATTATTTTAAGGAAAGCTTAGCAGGCAATTTCAAATGTTCACCTGAAATAAATTTCCTCTTTTGCTGTTCACAGAGAAGATGATAGATAGCTAGATAGATAGATAGATAGACGATAGATAGATAGATAATGGGATGAATATGTGTGTAAAGGATATACCCTTCTTGTGCTCTTTTGTGTGCATCTAGGGTGATTTAGATAATTAAAAGATGAAGTCGAGCTCCAGGTCATGAGGCAGCCCGAGGATTGTCATGGCATAGACAAAAACATGGGTCCCTTCCTTAAGGTTGATTTTTAAGACAAGTGATACTGAATTTTGCATTTTTTTTTTTTTTTTTTTTTTTGCTTAGAACTTAAAAGGTTTTGTGCGTCAGTAATAAAGAGTAAATGAAATGCCAGGCTTTTTGAGGTGAAAGGCACATTTTAACAGTTCATTTCGTTAACTTTGTGAGTGCTCTGGGCCTTTTAGCTCACTACTTGGGGATTTGCCAAACTTAGGTAGCTTGCTTAGGTATTTGCTATGCCTGTGCTAAGATTTTAAGCAAGTAGTACAAGTCTCTGCCATTCTCCACATCTACACAACTGGCTTACTATATAATTAGGGTTGAATTTTCTGAAGTAAATGTTAATTCTTATTTCTATTAAAATCACACAAAGAAGCAAAAAGGAGGAATTTAGTGATCTTATAAAAAGATGTACATGTATGTTCTTTACAAATGAATGTAAGATTTAAAGAAACTTGTAATGATTAACATATTGGCAAGACTTTCAAAGACCAAACATTTCCTTAGTTTTTCTTCTATAGGTGATCATACTTCTAATTACATTATCACAGGAGCTGTGAATTTTAAATAATACAATATGAATAATACATATTAAAATGATAATCCAAGAATACATTTTTCTCCCAAAAGTAATGGATATAATCAAAATAGATAAGTTCAAGGTCCTTTGTTACAAGGCTAAATGCATTAAGAAATGTGCTTAGAATGCTCAGATGAAGAGAGAAAAGAGAAGGGAATACTCTCTTTGCCTTCCACGATGTTTTCGGTTTGGAGGGAAAGGGTGATGATACTAAGCATGTACAACCATTTCGATTACAGTCTGGTCCAAAAATGCTGTTCTTTGATTTGGCCTCCTGATCTGAGTTCTTTTGGGACTAGCTCGTGGATTTCATATGCTCGGTTGATGTAGAAACCATTTTTGCCGTCATCTGCATAATCTGTCCTGTTTGTGGGAGGCCAGGTAGGGTCTTCTGCCAGCTTGCGTTGCCAGGTCCTATAAAGACTTTTAGAGTAGAATCCAAATTCTTTCTTGATCAACCGCCAGAACTCTCGATTTTGAAGTATAGCATCCTGGAAAATTAGGTGGGAAAAACAGTCAAATCATTTTGCAGCCTCCCTGTTGCCAGATGGCTCACTGCAGCCTTGTACCCCTAACCCCGTCCTTCCTCTAGGATGTGGTCCTTGTTGCTGCTGCTGCTGCTGCTCCTCCCCAAGCTTCCCTGATTCTTCCCTTAGAAGCAAACAGCTGCTTCTGATCACAGATACCTGCCTAAAGCTCATGGCCGTTTGCCTCTGCTCCTGGTTAAATCCTGGCTACCAATTCACTTAGAATTGTTTCACTGCCAGACTGAAATGATAATAAAATCAAGAAAAGGGAAAAAGACTCATTAATCCTGCAGTTTACTATCAGCCACATACAAGGTACCAATGAATGGATGCACTGTAGTAATCAAATTGTTTTTGTTTTCCATTTTTTTGCATTTCCTTTTCTCTTTGTTCACATACTTATGGAATTTTTATACATAATAATAAATTGGTCTAATTTTGCATTCTACTGTTGTTTATACTAGACTTTCTGTCATGCAATTTTTGTGTAGTTATAGTGTTTTTAAATTTTTTAGTTTATTTTAGTAAGAACTCAGCTACAGTCTTAATTATCTTTAATACTGTGTAGCATTTCTTCAAATTGCTGAAGAGCGAGTTAAATACTTGACAGTGCTCAAGTCCTATATTTTGTTGCTGATGAATATCTTCATACATGTAGGGGCTTTTTTATCTGATTTTAAAAAAATATCGTATAAAAAATGGAAAGGGGGGACTGGAGTCATGGCTTGGTGGTTACAGCGCTTGCCTGGCATGTGCAAGGACACGGGTTCAAACCCCAGCACCACGTACACAGCAAAGTGAGCAATGAAAAACTAAACAAAATTGATTCTCTTTCTCTCTCTCACTGTCCCTTTCTCTCTAAAAAATTTTTAAAGAATGGAAAGGGACTGGGATGTAGCTCAGTGATAAAGTGTTTGCCTTGTTTGTACAACACCCAGGGTTTGATCCCCAGTTCTGAAAAAAAAAATGGAATTCCTGAATTAAAGAATATGAGAAATTTAACTCTTATTTTACACAAGATATTTTATGTATATTATCTGTGCTGTATATCTATGTGTGTGTATATATATATATATATATATATATATATATATATATAAAATGCATATTTTAAAATTGTTGATTCCTTTTCCCAAGGAACTTGCTTACATTGATGATTCATTTATTATTTTTTTAACTCTCCCTTTGAAAAGCAGCATCTGAGTTTTTACTGTGTGGGTAAAGTCACTTAGTGAGAACACGTACAAGACAACTAGGAGAGGGGAAAACCTTCAAGGGTAGGAATTCTCAAGGCTTAAGGCAGCTTTCTTTCTCTCTTTGTTAGGGAAACCCTCCTGAAGACAGCTGCTCCCTTTAAAGGTCCCATTGAATTTTCGAGATGCAAGGTCAGCTTGTCTGGGCCCTCCTAAATTATTGAGAATATTAGAAAAGCACAACACTTGCTTTCATGTGGGACAAAATTAGAGTTAATTTGATGTTTTTCTTTCCATGCAGAAGGGACGAGGAGCATTTATAAGCAGTCTTTAAAGAATTTTAAATCACTCTCCAGGGAATTTTCCCCGAAGAGAAATGCATAGATTTGAAAAGCCATTCATAACAAACCATTTGGGGAAACCAAAGTAGTTGCTATAAAAAATGAGCATCTGTTGAGAATGGGACCCTTTATTTGTTTATCTATCCAGAATAATAATAATAATAATAATATGCAGAAATTACCTCTACAAAGAAGGCCACACAGAACTGGGTAAGGGCTGCCACAAAAATTGAAACTCTCCATGATGTTATGGTTGGGATGAACTGTTGCAAAAGAAATACAACCATTATGTAATATGTTACTTATGTGACACTTTAAAATACACATATTAATTATCTTATTTAATTTATGTATTTGTCATAAGTCTCTGAGCTTGGAGGATGCACATATCTTTCTCTATTTTACAGGTGATAAAACTAGAGATCAAGGTCTTGACCAAGCACTAGCTCAAAGCCAATGCATAAATGAGAGAGCTGGAGTCCAAATGAGAATGGATGGACTTTGGCCTCTGCTCCATCCATAGCTGACAGTGTCTATCAAATAAGAGTGCCCTGGGTGGCAGATGTGAGGCAAATGACCCTTTGGAGCCTACGTGTCTCTCTTCATTTTTATTCTCTGAAAAACAGGGAAGAGGGTGTAAGATTGATTCATTTCATCTACTAATTGTTATTTAATTTTCTTGTAATTCAAAGCAAAATCCACTTGGAATTCTTTTTTTCCCCAGAAAAAAATGACATATGGATAAAATCTGAGAGGTGCAAGTTTATTTTGACAAAGACTAAGTGCATATGTTTTGAACAAATGTGCCTGTCTCCAAATCTAGTGGCTTTATGAAGTCTAATCCATTCCATTTTAAAGATAAAAATGTATACATTGGTTATCAACTATGCTTATTTAATAGATTCAAGAGCCACAGCTTCCCATGGCTGTACCCATAGTGAATGAGTAGTTATACAGCCCCATTTCTGACCCCTTAGAGTAGAATTTGGATGGATGACTGTGTGTGAGACTGAGATCCCTTGATGTTGAAAATGAGAGACACTCATAGTGCCTAAATGCTCACCTGAAATTCTCATCCCTAACCTGATTTGGGTTATTTCAAGGTAATACTTGGCAATTTTTCCCAAGTGCAGACCACCTTTATAAGGGTTGTGAAACACCATACACTGGGTGGAAGGGTATTTGGAGAGGTGTATCAGATCCTAAGAGATTATCTAGGCCACTAGCATCTCAATGCTGCACTATCCTGATCCACAAGGACGCTTTCCAACTCATAATACGTGAGGCACTTGATTTGGAATTACTTACACTGTGGTCTTCCCTCCCAGCTTCTAAACTACTTGAGGGCAGAGACCACATCTCACTCATCTCTGTAAACCTTGCACCAGGCTCCAAGATGTTTGGTAAATGAATGAATGGTCTGAGCTTTCATTTCCTAGCTGTTTCTGCCTCTAAGGCTTCTCTGCTCTCACATACAGCCTTCTTGCTATCATCTACCTAATCTGTCTTAATAGCCCTCCTAATATTTTGGATCACAAATGATGTCCACTGATACAAAACTCTATATAGTCAATGTCTGACAAAGTAAATGTAATTGGTCTACTTTTTCCTTCTTCTTACAACTACATTATAACAGTTCTATTATATGTTTAAAAAAATAAAGTTGGGGGCTGGAGTGGTGGGTCAGTGGTTACGGTGCTTGCCTGGCATGCTGAGTACATGAGTTCAAACCCCAGCACCATGTACATAATGAAGTCTCAGAGTAACAAAAGCCACATGAAAAACTAAACAAAATTGATTCTCTCTCTCACTCTCTCTTTCTCTCTCTCTCTCACTGACCCTCTCTCTCTCTCTTTAAATAAAATAAATAAAGCTGTAGAATTATTGTATTAATATATTAATTTTGTTGTATTGGTATAACATGGCAGAATAAAGTAGGAAAGAACAGGATAAATGTGCCCAAGTAATAATACAAATAATATGAAAACATAAGTGAGATACATATGTTTACACTAAATAGAAATAGTCTCACAATATTTAGTAGTCAGAGAGAATATGGTAACCATTAAGTTGCAAATTATAATGTAAATATGATCCATGGCAAAAGTGAATCTTGTCTGATATGCAAATAAATACCACTTACCTCCATTCCATGGTATATATCTTGAAAATCCGAAAACAGAATGAAAATCGTGAGGCCCAATGCAGATATCAGCAAAAATGAAAATATATCTGAAGAAACACCAAACGTTATTTTTAGATGCTAAAAGGATGTTTCACATAATTTGGCACATATTACAGAATCAATTATCTCTGTTGGACAAATATTGGCTATATTGTCAGATGTTTTGATATATGCTCATATGTTTTAAAATATGCTCTAATGCTTATACAATAAAGGTGATATCTTAAAATCTTTCCTTTTAAGGCTGAGTATAGAAAGATGTCATCAAATGAATCATAGGAACCTCTATAAAGGAGTTGCCTCAACTGTGGATTTGTAGAGGCTGGGACATCCTGCAATGACCACCTGAATGGTCCCAGGCCCTGATGCATTATCTCCACCTGTTTAGTGATTCCTGCATGTATGGAGTGAAAAGTCAGGCTTCTTGGCAGCATCTTCATTGCCAGAAGAATAAAGTCCAAGAATCTGTGATCAGCGCTCAATGCCTTCCACAATTTTGTCTCTCCAAACTGATCTCTGACTGCTCTTTTTCAATGCAATAAGAAAGTTAAAGCACAATATGCCCAGCTCTTCCAGTTCTCCAGCTTCTATGCCCTTGCTCACAAAGGCCCTGGCAGACAACAATCTTCATGTCTTCACATATTCCAATTTTTTTTTCTATTTAACAAGCCCAGTTTAACTGCTACTTTCAAAGACTCCCTAATCCTCCTCTGTGGAGTTTATTTCACATGGTGCATATCACACTCTGCATAATCTTGATTTATCTAATATACTAGCTGTGACTACTTGAAAGCAATTTTGAATGTGAGCCTTAGGAACTTTGACTTGAAAAAATAAGTGAGCAACTAGGACATACATCCATTGGATTCCTTCTTCTCAGCCTCCCCAATTGATTTACTTTAGGAAGATAGACTTCCCCAGAGGAACTGTTCCCCAATCATAGTTCTTATTCCCCTTAGCCTACCCACTCTTGTTGGTAAGAACTTTTATCACAGCACTTTATAAATAGTGCCTTAGAAATGGCTTTGATACTCTCGAAAGCAGTTTGAAGACTCCTCGAGAAATAGGGATGGAAACACCAAATGACCCAGCTATGTCATTTTTCCAGAAGAGCTAGAATTGGCATACTACAGAGACACAGCTACATCAATGCTTATAGCAGCTCAGTTTACAGTAGCTAAACTATGAAGTCAACTCAGGTGCCCCTCACTGGATGAATGGATCCAAAAACTGTGGTATATATACACAATGGACTTCTACCCTGCTATCAGAGAGAACAATATTATGACTTTTGCAGCTAAATGGATGGAAATGGGGAAAAAATCATGCTAAGTGAAACAAGTCAAACACAGAGACTTAAGGGCCAAATGTTTTCTCTCATGTGGAAACTAAAGTAAAACCTAAGGTCAGATGAAAGTTAGCTAAGTTTAATTAATAAACCCACCAAATTTGAAGTTTCATATAAGCTGGGGGAACCAAAACTATGAAGGTAGGGGGAAAAGGGAGAAAGGGAGAGATGAGAGTGAGGGAAAAGGGGGGTTATCAATATGGTTGGGTACACTCAACTCCCATAAGAAGTCAAACTATACTCAGGCAAGAATAAAGATCCAGAAATTTCAATAATTAAGATACATGTATACGATCATTTATATCTCTAACATGGGGGAATTACAGAGGATACATGAGAACAGGGAAAGGGTGAAGGGGGTAGATCCTGGACTTGGATCGGGCTTAACTTATTTTGACAGTACCTATGTATGCATGAATATGTAACAACAATTCCCTCCATGTTGAACCAATTAAAAGAAAAGAAATGTCTTTGATAAAAATATCACCTTTAGGCCACAAGACTAGAATTTAATTTGTGTGGTCATGATATAAATGATTCTTACAATCCTTACAAGTTAAAAAACAAATAAACAGCCACCACCCACCAGGTTTTCTCTTAAACTCTCCCAAAGCCATTTATTCCAGTGCTGGTAGCCTACTGCTTGTTTCCCTCACCCCAAATCTGTATGTGTAGCAACAGAAAATCTGAGGCAAGTTCTCTTCTACAGGGGGCCCTACTTTTGAATCTCCAGAGTCCTGTCTTCATCCTTGCACACACACACCTACACCCAGTGCTTGTCCATGCCTCACGTCATGCATGACTTGGTGCAGGAACTCTCAGGAAAACATACAGGCTTGTTCCCAAGGAGTGTGACACAGGGAGGAGAAAAAAAGTGAATTGCATCTCCCCCAATAAAACAATCTGACCGTCATGATGGTAAGATGATCCCAAGAGAAGGCTGTATGGCTCTTACATACACTTCACTGTTTTGAAGTACCAGGGACCCAGAAGCTCACAAGAGGAAGATGCCTCAAGTGCCCATCTTGCTTAAGACCTGGTCCTCACCAGCAACTGGGCTAGTGCCACGTGTATCACTCTGTCCTCACACTAGTGCCCTGTGAAGCAGGACCTCTTCTTTCCTTCAGTTTTGGTTGCAAACACAATGAAGAATTGAAGTGAACTTTTGCCTTCTTTGTTTAGTTGCTGTTGATAAGAAAACCAGAAGGAGAAGGGCTCTGTTGATGCAGGTAATTTGGGAAGATAAGTCCTGCACCAGTGTTCCAGTCAGCTTTTTCACTGCTGTGGCTAAAAGACCTGACAAAAACAATTTAGAGAGGAAAACTTTGAGGCCTCACAGTTCATGGAAGGCAGACTCCATTCTTTGAGGCTTCAGGTGAAGCTGAACATCATGGTAGAACAGTGTGGTGAAGGGAGGCAGCTCAAGGCACCACATCACAAAGCAGAGACAGGCTCCACTCACCAGATACAAAAATATATACCCCAAAGGTATGCCACCAGTGACCCACGTTCTCCAGCCGCATTCTACCTGCCCTCAGTTGTCAGTTAATCCCTATCAGGGGATTAACTCACTGATCAGATTAAGGCTCTTCTAACCCAATCATTTCATCTCAGTCTTCCCACATTGTTACACATGAGCTTTTGGGGGACATCTCACATTCAAACCATAACAACAAGCCGTTAGAGCTTCTTTTCAAACCTAGAAAAGGATTAGTGAAAATATACACTTTTTTAAATAAAAAATTACATCTATGCTTTTTCTCTATCTTGTCACTAGAATGCCAAGCTCTGTCAAAGGCTAAAAAGGGCAAAGAATTTTCTGTTATTTAAAAAAAAAAATTTGCTTGTTTGCTGTGTCTTAGTAGTTCCGAAGAATTTTCACTTATAATCAATACTCTGTAGCTACTGTTAAAGTACTAGCTACTGAATATATCCTCCTTATAAAACACATTTCCAATTCTAAATGAGTACTTTAAGAAGTTAACTTCAAAATATAAAGCAGAATCTTAATTTGTTATGACAAGAACCAAGGGTGCTTTCAAACAATATATAAAAATTTAGAAAAATTATGACAAATTCAGGAAGAAATGTACAGAAAATGTAATATTACAGGAAGATCTTAGCATGCTTTCAAAACCTTCAACAATACAGCTACACACAAAAAAAGCAAGAACAGAGAGAATTTGAATAATATAATGGCTAAAACTGGTTTAATATAATAATTATACATAGGAGCCTACTGTTATAAAATCTATGACTTGTTTAGGAAATTAGAGTTTAGAGCTTATGCCATGCAATGTACAAAACTGCAGTAGATTGTCTAGCCCTGACAATAAAATAGATATTACTGGCTAAATTTAAATGACAAATTCCTCCCAATGTATACATAAAAAAACTTGTAAAAATCTGTTGGGTCAAAAAGGAAATCAAACATGCATTTGTGTGCTATTGAGAAAAATAGTAACAGGAGAATGAATACAAAATCCCTTCCTTCTTAACTACTAAAAGTCACTATTCTGGAAACTATTGTGCCAAATAAAAAAATGGGCCCTAACTACAGATATGTGGGGACCGAAAGAAAGTAACCCAAACTGACTGTTAGCCCTGAATACTTTCCTAAATTTTAAGAGTGAAAGAAAATATGTAAGTTGTAAAATCAACTCACACACACACACAAAAACTAAGAAAGTAAAAGAGGGAAAAACAAAGCTTCACAAATTATAAAGCATAAAACACACAGAATATTAAATCTGAGAGTAGGTCTCTAAAAAGAACCAATAAAACATACATTTCAGGTGAAAAACTAATGAAAATGGCCCTTTTGAATAAAATTAAGATGAGGAAATATTAAGAGTTACAGAAGGCCTTTAAGACTAAAAAAACCACTCAAAATATATGCTAATATTTGATAATATCAATGCAATTGCATTTTGTGAACAAAATATGTTATTTTTAAAAATGTTTAGAAAGAGAATAACCTCAACGAATCCTTTAAAAAAAAAAACTATTTCAAAGAAAGGATGGAGAACCAGATGATTTTACTAGTGATTTGTTGGCAAGGAAAGGATCATTCCTACTTACAAAAAATTTTTATACAGGAAAGAAAAAGTCAAAGAGTTTCCAAATCTAATACCTAAACCTAATAAAACACTATACAAAACAATTCAGAATCCCACATGACATGTCAATTTAAAAAAAAACTGTAAAATTCAACTTAGTAAACACATAATCCATCGCAAATGAGTAGGATTTGCTCAAGAAGGCGATTTAATAATAAGTTTATTAATATAACACATGCTAGCAATAGGTCAAGAGAGAAAAAAGAATAATCATTTCAGTAGATTATGATAAGGCATTCTATGAATATATCTCCTCTTTTTTATTAAAATACTATTGATTAACTGCAGAAGAAGGGCATTTTCTTTACATGATGTAGGCTACCTTGCACCCATATTCAAAGTAAAATTTATGAATGAAAACTACTGGGACTATTTCTGTCCAGGGGTGGAGCTATCTGCTATCCACCTATTATTTCACATTGTCCTATTCTGGACTATACAGTAAGATAGAAAATAAGAACATGCATTTTAGCTATGGGAAATGAATAAGGAACATTATTGCTGGCAACTATTAGTATATGTCTTTCCAGAATAATCAAGACTCAAGGGTCTATAGAAAAGTTGAGAAAAGATCCTGGATAGCCACAAATGTAACTTACACTAAGTACTCTTCCCATAAACAGTGACAACCAGTTGAAAAAATATACTGGGAAAAAGTTGCTCACAAAATAAACAGAAGTAGAAAACACATAGAATTAATTTATTATACATGAAGAATATATAATAGAGAAAATTACAAATATTTACTAGGAGACACAGTGAATAGGGAGACATACATGCTTCCAAAGGAAAGATTGAGTTGCATAAATTTATAAATTCTTCCCAAAGAGGATGGGTAAAAGTCTGACAATTTATTCCACAGATTATTTGAAAGAAAAAAGCAGGAAAAAAAAGTAAGAGATTCTGGAAAATGAAGAGAAATGAGGCTACAATAATCTTACTACTTATTAAATAAATTTTATAAAAACATAATTTTTAAAGTATAGTAATAGATCAAACGTAGCCTGGCATAGCGATGGTGTAGAAAAGAGAGTCTGCAGTAACTTAACTGCATATGTATATAATAATGCCTTATATGTTTATATAATATAAATTATAAATAAAAATCATAAATATATGTGAGTAAAGGTATGACAAAGTTGGTACTGTGCTTAGTTGGAGAACAAATGAATGAAAGGAATATTAAATCCTAAACAGTCAAAAAAATCTGCAGGGGAAACCTGGTTGACAACTTGCATAAACTGGTGTGAGCCTCACCGTAAAATGTCCCAAAATTATAGTAGATTTTAAAAAGCACCAAAAGATATTTTAAAGCTGTACAGTAATAATCTACCCTATTTCTTAATTAGAAAAACTTTCTGTGTATAAAAACAATGGAGAAAACAACCCACAATGGAATGAATAACTCACACCAGTAATAAGTAAATTAACAGTAATCCAGTAGAAAAACACAGATTGAAAAATGCACATGGACATCCCATAGAAGAAGACATGGCTAGTAATATGAAAACGTATTTAATCCTTACTGAAGATCAAAAATTACAAAATAAAACCAAATGAGAGATCATATTTTTAAAAATCTCATCAGATCAACAGAAATTTCATTTTTTATATCCCATTTTGGATAGGATGTTATGAAGCAAACACTCTCAAAACAACTGATAGCAGAGAAATTGGTACAAACTTTCTGGAAAGCAATGTAAGATGTGTATCAAAAGCAATATTATTTTTATATTATTTCACCAAAGAATTAAACCTGCTTATGCAAAGGAAACCAGGGCCTAGATGGAATGAGTTATACTTGTATGTTTTTTCATAACATTATTTATAGAACTGAAATACTGGAACCAGTTGCCTGGCAGACAAGGTGAGCACGAGTCCTCTTTGGCTCAATCATTTGCTGTTTGAGCCTGGCATGATTCTCATGGTGTTTCCTTTCACTCTCAAAAGTTGTCCCTGTCTTTTGGAACAGGACATATTCTCTGGCTTTTCTGCCTAAAGGTCTTAATTGTACTTTTGATGAGTTTTGGTTCAGTTGTTGTTGGGTTTCGTTTTTTATTCTATGTAGATGAATATATCAGGGAAGTAAATGAGAATTTTTGAGTGCCTAATATAAGTGCTGGACCCTTTTACATAAAATGCCACATGTAGTAGCGCTCCCCCCAGTTCTTCCATTCTGCAGATGAGGAGATAGTACAATCAGTACTCATAAACAGCCCACTCACAAGCACGAATGGTTAAGGTAGCTTCTTCAATATTCTAAACTACAGAGGGGCCTACTTGTATTCGAATTGGTTAAAAACCTTTTACAGGGGCTGGACTGGTAGCTCAGCAGCTGCGGCGTCTGCCTAGCATGAACAAGGATGTGAGTTCAAACCCCAGCACCACGTACATAGCAAAGTGTCAGATCAATGAAAACCACACGAAAAACTGAATAGAATCCCTATGGCAATCACATCCAATATTTGCTCTGGAATAATGCAATTATTTTATCCTTCACCAATGACTTACAACTCTGGGAAGGGTGGGAAAGAGCGTATTCAGAAGAAAAAAAATTAATATACTTACAGTTTGTGTAGATGGGCTTTCGAAATGGCTTTCCCTTAGAAAAGATAAATGCTACTGTGATACAGTTGATGGTGATGATGGGCCACAGCGTAGTACTCTCAAAACTTAAAACTGAACCAGGAATCAGAGTTGCATTTCCAGTCCAGTTTCTTTCCAAACTCATATTGGATGAGAAATTACTTTGGTTGGCCAAAAAGCACTCCCTACAAAAGAATTGCCAGCATTTATGGGACTTTTAATTCTATTTTTAACCATTAGATGAAAAAAATAGTTTAATCACTACCATGGGACCTCAGCTTTCAACCTGCTCCAGCTGGTAACTAGCAAGACATATTTTATTCACTTCTTGCAATAACAAAGCAGAAATAAAATTCAGAGGATGTCAGGATTGTTCTTTGGCACTCCATTTAGAATAAGTAATTGTCTTAAGGGCTTGGATGACAATTTTCTCTGGAATTTCTATCAATTCAAAGAGTAAATCTACCATGTGAATTGAATGTGCGTGTGTGTGTGTGTGTGTGTGTTTGTGTGTGTGTGTCTTTCTTTCATGCACTAAGGGAAGCCTCCTGTGTCATGTGTTTGAATCTCCCTACTCCAATCCTCTCTCCCCTCAACCAAAATCTTTCTAAAGTTCTAAACATGATGCACTTCCTATTATGAGCTGTCTGACTATTTTGCCAATAAATTAAGCAAAGTTCTCAAACTTTTCAGATGGACCTAGAAGGCTTTCAAATTCTCTTCTAGACCCCCTTTTTGGCCACATCTTTTGTCACTCCTCTCATGCTCCTTACCCTCTTGACATATGGGATTGTTCCCTGTTCCTCAAACACCACAGTAAGTTAGCAGACTTATTAAGTTGCATATTGCTCCCTTTAGTTGAAGTAATACTTCTCTTTCAAACCTCACCATATCTAAAATTACTTTTGCTGGGAGGTGAATCTAATGCATTCTGTCTTCCCTCTATTGCTCATTATTTTGCACCTTGGGGTGTGATTTCCTTGAATATAGAATTTTTCTTTTGATTTCACTTTTGCTTGATTTTACTTAAATTTATAACAAATCCTTGGCACTGTACACCGGGATATTTACTCAGAAAAATACTTTTTTAGGATTCAGATTTCCCAGCCCTGACTGGTCCATCTTTGATATTTTTCTTCCTCTTTTTTTTTCATTAATGAGACCTACAAATTAGTTTCCATTAGTTTTCTTCTTTACCTTGAGAGTTTTTGATTGCTATTATAACTGTTTATTGATAAGATTCATTCTCCAAACTGTGAACTCAAATGCAAGACTTAATCATTATCCTGGACTCCCTAGGGTCCAAAAATGTTCTTTGATATAGTAGATGTTCACACAATGTTCACCAAATAAATTCATGAAATAATCAGTACTCACATTGTTGTGCAAAATAATACACAGATGATTAGATGACCTGAATTACAGAGTTTATCACCAAAGAGTTCCTAGTTCAACCCACTCACATCACACAGAAGAAAGTTGAGGGCTAGTATGGTACTGCTAGTTAGGGACAGAAGCAAAATTATCCTGATTTCCTGTCCATCTCCCATTGACCGCACCATGTTGTCTCCTGCTTTTGATCAGAATTTGGCATCTCTGAGTGTATGCACTCCATTTTAGGGGGCAATCTGTTTTTGGAACGAAATGGGATTCTATAATTCAATAATACTTGAATTTCTGAATTTGCGATCTAAATGACAACCTGAGACATCATTTGGTGGTGCATCTGCTTTGCTGATTTCTGGGCTTCTGATGCCTTCAGAATCACATTGGAGGGTGCGTGTGTGCGTGCTCCTTTTCAGAAAGAAAAGTTCCTGTTTTCTTTTAGAATCAGAGAGGCTTCCTCAGGAAGAAAAATTAAGTTTTATCATCTATGAATCAGTTTGTCTCATCTTACCTTTAATTTATAGTTAAACAAAGAAAGCCCAAGAGGCAAAGATGCCTTCTCAGAGTCTAGCATTCCAGTTGTATCAGAACAATCATACCATCAACTAACATTCAATCATAACGTTCATTGGAAAACTCAAAATAATTTAAGCAAATTTCTCTGCGTGTCTGTTTCAGGGGCCAGCAAATTATAGCCCATAGGCTGTAACTCCAACACACCACCTATTTGTCTTTATAAATAAAGCTTTATTGAAACACAGTCAGGTTCACTTATTTATATAATGTCTGTGGCCACTTTTGCACTACAACAGGGGTATTGACTAGTTGCAACAGTCTATCCAGATCACAAAATCTAAAATATTCACTGTTTGGCTTGTCCACAGGAAATGTTTCCCAGCCCTCAATCTATAGGAAATCCAAATACCAGGGAATGGATGCATTCACACAGTCAACCAGCTGTTAGACCCGCACATCAACGGGCAGTGTGACAGACCTTCCCGCCCACTCCACGTGGCTCATCTAACACTCTGTTATTAACTGTGCTCTGTTTTATCACATGTGTTTTGCAGTATGGAGACTCAGTTTTTGCTCGTTAAAAATTTAGGATATATGTTCCAAAGAAGTTGTATCCTATTACATCACCCAAATGGAAAACTAAGAAAATGAACTCACTTGTATCGGTAGACCTCACAGTACCAGGGCTGCTGCTTTACGTAGAGAAATGCACAGACCTGCACGATGCAGGAGAAACAGGAATTCCAGAAGACTGACAGCAGCAAAGGTGGGGAGAGGAGCTGTCCTGCAGGGCGATATGGAGCCAGCTTTGGGTAGGCATGAGTTGAACTCACTAAAAAACAAGTGCATGTTTTCCTTTACAATTTCATCACTGAGAATCAAAGATTGAACATAGAAACTTCTCAACAGAGGACACTGAGCAAGCCAATGAATACATGAGAGAGTGCTCTAAATCACTCATAATCAGAGAAATGCAAATCAAAACCACATTAAGATTTCACCTTACTCCAGTCAGATTGGCAAAAATGAAGAATATAAACCATAACAGATGCTGGAGGGGTTGCAGAGAAATAGGAACACTAGCACACTGTTGGTGGAGCTGCAGACTGGTACATCCTCTCTGGAAAACAGTGTGGAGAATTCTCAAAAAAATTAAGGATGAACTCACTATATAATCCAGCTATCCCTTTCCTGCGTATTTTTCCAGGGGATTTAGAATCAGGACATTACAGCGACACAGCAATATCTATGTTCATAGTAGCTCAATTTACAATAGTAAAATTATGGAACCAACCCAGATGCCCCTCTCTGGATGAATGGATCCCAAAACTGTAGTAGAACTATGGAGTTCTACATTGAAATTGCAGCCTTTGAAGGTAAATGGATGGTGATGGAAGAAATCATGTTGAGTGAAGTTAGCCTAACACAGAGAGTCAAGGGTCAAATCTCACTCATCTGTGGAGGCTGGAGATAAACCCAGGGCTGTGTGAAAGGTAATCAATATCATGAATTAGCCCCAGCAAAGGTGTAGTAACACCTAATCTAGGGCAATCATAGATATATATGAGGGGGGAGGGGCTGTTTGGGGAGGAGGGAGGGAATATAGGGAGGAATCTAGGGGGTAATTCTGATTTATAAATATGTACATATCATATTGTTACTTTGGATATATTTTTGATTGTATAACAACTAAATTTCTTAATAAAAAAGAATAAAAGATTGAGATGCCCATTATCTTGACCCTTGCATTAGGATTCAGATTCAGCAAACATGAATTTAAGGTTTACAATTTAAGGTTTATGTAAGCACAATTCTACCAACTTTGTCTCTTCCATGCTTCACCTTTAGAAATGAAGAGTAATGGCCTAAAAGCCTATAATTAATATGCTTACCATACCACAACCAAACAAACTAGGGATGGTGTGTAAAAGAGGAAGATGGCCTTTCACGTGGGGTATATACCACTAATATTATCTCTCAGCAATGATAGGAAAGTACAGAGTTAGAATAAGTAGGCATTTGGCACTACTAAGCAAGAAAGATGAAACAGGCGGTTTTGCCATTCCAGATCTAAAACTATACTATAGGGCCATAGTAACAAAGACAGCATGGTACTGGTATCAAGACAGGGAAGAAGACCAGTGGAATAGAATAGAAGACCCCGAAACCAATCCTCAAATCTTTAAACATCTGATTTTTGACAAAGGGGGACAAAATGTTACATGGAGAAGTGACAGCCTCTTTAACAAATGGTGCTGGACAAACTGGTCTTCCACCTGCAGAAAGTTGAAATTAGACCCATATCTTTCTCCTTGCACAATAATCAAATCAAAATGGATCAAGGAGCTTGATATCAAACCAGCTACGTTGCAACTGATAGAAGAAAAAATTGGTCCAACACTTCAACATTTAGGAGTAGGCAAAGACTTTCTCAACAGGTCTCCAAAAGTGAAGGAAGTAAAGTCAAAAATTAGTGAATGGGATGTCATAAAGCTAAAAAGCTTTTGTACTGCCAAGGAAACAATCAAAAGAGTCAAGAGGTTTCCTACAGAAATGGAGAGTATCATGGACTATGATTCCTCAGACAAGGGTCTCATATCCAGAATCTATAAAATACTCAAAAATGTCAGCTACAAAAACACCAACAGCC
>PVKS010008799.1:0-17581 GCA_004027875.1 Aplodontia rufa
CAATTTACTATTGCTAGGCTATGGAAACAACCCCGGTGTCCATCACTGGAAGAATGGATTCAAAAACTGTGGTACATTTATACCATGGAATATTACACAGCAACTAGAAACAATGATATTGCAGCCTTCGAGGGTAAATGGATGGTTATAGAAGAGATCATGATGAGTAAAATCAGCTTAACCCAGAGATCTAAGGGTCGACTGTCTCCACTCATCTGTGGAGGTGGGGTCTAGACCCTGGACAATGAAAAAGTTGGTCTAGTAGCATGAGTTAAATCCAGATAAGATGTAAAGCTTTACAATCTAATACTTTTTTTAGAGTTATAATGGGAAGGGGAAGGGAGGGATAAGGGAGGGTAACTGGGGGGGGGGGGCGCACTCCTGGGGATAATTGCAATATCCAGAATATATGCATATTTTATACACAT
This sequence comes from Aplodontia rufa, assembly GCA_004027875.1. NCBI lineage: Eukaryota > Metazoa > Chordata > Mammalia > Rodentia > Aplodontiidae > Aplodontia > Aplodontia rufa. The sequence goes on from PVKS010008799.1 coordinate 429, forward strand.
TTTATATTTTTTTGTTAAAATCTTGTAAGGTTGCTCAAAATAAAAAATTAAAAAAAAGCATCTGGTCTCCATCTAAGCTTCTAATATTATTGACCATTTTATCAATAAACTATGAAAATACACGAATGTATGGCCCATAACTTTCTAAGATTAAAAAATACTCAAAGTAGTACAGAGACTACAGTCAAATGAAGACTGTCACAGAATGACATGCCACTTCAGTTTAATGATCTATAATTTATATTCCTGGAAAAGGTCTAACTACTAGAGTACTATCAATCAGTTTTGGAAAAGCAAATGCCTTAGAATTTTAAAAACCATGCCCAAAATATTAAATTTTATGTCATGTGACCATAAAGTCAAGTTAAAATTACAAAGTTTAACACTTTATAAACTTAACAGAAAACTATTATATGGATTTATTGCTAATAATTAAATAACCTCTAAGAATACATGAAAAACTTAGTCTCACATTTTAAGTAGTCTTAATTATTCTTACCTCTTGTTTTGCCAGTTCATGGCCTTGTCTAGGAGAACAATGGGGCTGTGTATATGGAGGTTGGTGGGCCACTTTCAGCATCAAGTAATCAATTAGTTGTTCTCTAGAGGGATGCCTTGCCACAGATGCCTGAGGGGGGTGATGTATTTGACTATAATTTGCCTGAGGCCTGAGAGGCTGGCCCATCTGTCCATTACTCAAAGGCATCTAAGAAAAACATGAAGTATCTTAAAATGACCAATAATAATGTCTTTAACAAGTAACTTGGATTTTTTTTCTTGGAGCATTACAAAAGCACTACAATTTTAACATTCTAAAACCACACAATACCATTTCACTTACTATCTTCCTCTAATTTTAAAGTAAAAGAAAAAAGCTATTAATACCTTAGTTCTAAACTTGCTTAGGTGCTTCCTGATGGTCAACTGCTCTTCTAAGCTTTCAAATAAGGTATCATACCTAGACCTTAAATTATTTGCTTTTTATTAGATATAAATATATCACATTCCTAAAATAACCAGATGTTAAATAATAAAGAATACACTGAAATTGTAAAACTTAAGTAGTCTATTTGAAGGGCATTCATTTTTTATACTAAATCAAAGTACACATATAAAAAAGGTACACTTACTGATGTTTTCCCTCTGGAAACAAGTAATTTATTGGTACTATTTTTTCCCAATTTGACTACATTTTTCTATCTTTATTCCTTTCTTTCCAGAACTGACTAGTTATATGTATCTCTGTGATAGAAAATTGTGCATATGTATCAAGCTGGCAATTTTAAAACTCTTAATATTAATTCTATAAACTATTAACCACAAAAATTAGCACTGACATTCTACTTCATTTTTTACAAGCTAACCAAAAAACCTGGGATTAGTTCTTTGTTGTTAAAGATACATTTAGTTATCTCTCATTTTTTAGAAGCTAAACATACATTTTTGGACTTGTGAAAATGTGACTTAAAACTTAGTGTGAAGAATCTAGCTGGAGAAAAGATTACATTCATATTATAAATGTTTGTATACAAAACATTTTTGTGTAGAAAGGAAGTAGATGTTTAAGCTACTCAATCACTTAAAACTTCCTTGTTGGTTAACAGAAAGGTAACTTTGCCCATAAGGAAATTAGCAGACATTTTTGTTTTTTATGCTCCATAAAAAACATGCTCCATTTCTCTAAAATTATCCAAAATTTGAAAGTTTTGGATAATAGTTTGGGCAAGAGTTTTAAGAACTACATGATATTCTTACTGTGCACTTATCTCATGAAGAAATTATTACTTTAAAAGGGTACTCTTTTTCATTAATACACTCTGTTATACTTAAGAACTTAGTTAATTCTGAAGTCTGGGAATGCCTGGGTGTTTATGAGAAGGCACAGAATGATAATACTCTGTGGCAAATCTTTTACTGGTGTGGGAGAAGGAAAACGAGATTGCATTATTCCAGTATTTTTTCTTTTTTTTTAAAGAGAGCGTGACAATGAGAGAGAGAATCAATTTTATTTAGTTCTTCATGTGGCTTTCGTTGCTCAGATACTTCCTTGTGGATGTGGTGTTAGGGTTTGAACCTGCATCCCTAGGCATGCCAGGCAAGCACTGTAACCGCTGAGCCACCACTCCAGCTCCATATCACTGTATTTTTAAAAACTAGTTGTTTTAATCCACAGTGATCAAGTAATAAAACAATAAACTGGCCAGGACTAATTAACTGATCGGCTGCGGCTTTGGTTGCACAATTCTATAGACAGCATTTGCTTTTCTTTATGTTTATATATGCCGTTTATTCCTATGTGCCTTCACCTGCACCCCCACCCCCACCCCCAGTGGTGCTAGAGTTTTAACCCAGAGTCTCACACATGAGAGGCAAGCACTCTACCACTGAGCAATGACCCCTAGGCCCCTGACCTACTCTTAAGACTCCCTGACTCCTGGATATTTGTTCTTGCCTACATTAGTGTTAAATATATACACAAAATGTATTAAGCAATTATTAGCAGATGGCCCAGGAGATTAAAAAAGCATAAAGTTTATGTTTAAAAAAACAGAAAATAGATGACAGCACTCAAAAGAAAACAGGATAAAATAAATATATATGAATTTAACATTAAATGGCTGGGTTCCTCTCTCAAAACAACATAAAAGTTGTCTATGTTTCATAATTATATCTGGTTACACAAGAGACGAGTTTAAAAAATGAGAACAGCTGAGGGAGAAATGTTAAAGAATTACAATTTGGTATTGGCCAGAAATAATCTATCTCTAAATGACTGGTAGTTTTTATTACAGAAGTATGAGGAATACAACCATCATCTCTCTACTACATACAAGTTTTTCAAGGTGATTTCTAATTATACTTAAAGAATTTTAAAATGTTTTTAGTAACAATTAAATATCTTAAAGAGCTTAAGACAAGTTCATCTTCAGCTCTCCAAATAGGTTTACTATGAAGAATGCCAAAAAGTCCTTGATAAAATAAGTACTATAAAAATCCAACTGCAATAATAGATGATTTTCCTGTATGGAAAAATCATGGAATAAACTGAGACTAGATACAGCCAAGCTCTAGTTTGTAATTCTAAATTATTTTTAATTAATCCTTACTAACTGCCATGGAAAAACCCTTACAAGAGTATTTCAATTAATACACATATATGAGATTTCTCGTTCAAAGCTACAAAACACAATAAGCTCACAGATACTACTTTATTTCCTGAGCACCTACTTTCATCAAGCTGTCTGGAAGAACATCTTTGTGACTAAGGGTAGCTGATGAGTAGTTCTGCTGTCCTGAAATGAATGTATCATCCTGGCAAGGATCTCCTGGACTGGATGTCTGGGGATGCTTCAAATGAGGGGGAAATAAAAAGCAAACAAATAATAACCTTTGAGATGTAAAACCAAAATGATGATCACATTTGAGATTAGGAAAAAAATATTGCTAGAGAGCAGAAAGATGAAGACCCAAATCAAACATCACTGCTACGAATTAGTACCTTTAACTTCTTCCAAAGGTACATAGCAAAATGTTTATTCTTATAATGTATGAAAATTTTGTACGATGCATACAGTTAATCTTTATAATACATACATGTAAAAGACAAATTCTACGTGTTCTTTTTCCGTTTAGTTTTATTTACAGTAATACCTAGCTTTTAACAACTCTGAGCAAGGGAGCAAGCTATCTATTGGTGGTACGGGGGATGGAACCCAGGGGCACTCTTCCCCCGAGCTGCATCCCAGGTCCTTTTTTTAAATTTTGAGATGAGGTCTCACTAAGTCACCCAGGTTAGTTTCAAACTTGTGATCCTCCTGCCTCAGCTTTCTGAGTTACTGGGATTAAAAGCATGCACCACCACACCCGGCTAAATTTAGTTACTAATGAAAGTTAGCAGTCGCAGTTTTATGAGCAACTAAAATATCCTGAGCACCAAAGAAAGTGTTATATTGGTTAAAAAAACTAACAATTGTTCTTTTAAAATCATAGAACCACAAAAGATTTTTTCTAAATTATAATGATAAGCAGTATCAATAAACTTAGTCTTATAAAACCTGATTATCTTAATTCTGTCAATATTTTTACAGTACTGTTTTTGAGAAATGCTTTAAAAATAAATCAACTAGTGAATATCTTCGGGTGCCAAAATAATATTTATAGTTTGCCTTACATATAGTTTTAGAAGAAAGTTAGACTAAAATATGTCCTTGAATATTTCTTATTATAAAATATGCTAAAATATCCTATTTTTCACTTTCAGTTCTTAACAAAGATATTTTTAGAAAACAAAAGACTGATAAACTGCACTACTATCTATTACTTTTAAAATAGTATATGTCTAGCAACACTAAACATGTAAACTGTGAAAAATAATCTGAAATCTACTTCATTAGATTACTTAAGAATTTAAGATTTAGTCTTAAAAACTATTTCCCACTGATTTATCACACGTAGTCAGCTGCTAGTTCAAACTATGGCTTAGCATTTTTGGATGTGATTTAATCTAATTTTGTGTAATTACACAGGGCATACTTCATCTTCCTTCTCCCTTCTTGTGATGTGCTTTCAGAATATACAATAAACAACTTAGCTCAAAGCTTAACATTTAAACTCAAGCCTGAATGTACTATGTTTATTGACTCTATAACAAGTATATCATGAATGAAAAAGTAAATTTAATAGATCCAAAAGCTCTAAATTTAAGAAAAATAAGTATAAAATGTTACTGTAAAAGAATGCAGAAAGAAATTGCTCAAGATGACTACGAATGTAAAGTATACCTCTAAGTTAATAAAAGCCCCTAAGTTAATAAAAGTCTTTTTACCCACTGGAATGTGTTGGAATTAGGGCTCAAAAGTCATCACCCTTCTCTCACTCTTTCAAATTAGGAAATTTCAAAAAGATTGACTGCTGCTTATAATAGTATAGAAACCAAATGATGGCAGGCAACATTGGACAGGACAAGACAAGGTCAGGTGTCGCCACAGCAAAGTACTCCAGGAGACTGTTCCTGCTCTAGAACACAACAGAGCAAAGCCAGAGATATATCTAAGTGGGAAGGTTATGAACAGGGGGTACACTCAGTAAAAAGTGAAGAACACAAAAACAAGCAGGGTTAACATGAAAACAGAACCATGGGAAGGGATAAAATAGTGCTAAAAAGGGAAGAATGATCTTTTCAGGGCAAAAGGAAATACTTAATTTAGAAACCCCATGGTACCATCTTAAGTTCTTTTCTTTTGTTTGTTTATTTTTCAGGACCTTGCGTGTGCTAGGCAAGCGCTCTGCCACTGAGCTAAATCCCCAACCCCTGTTTGTTTTTTAAAGAGAGAGAGAGGGAGAATCAATTTTAGTTTTTCATCTGGTTTTTGTTGCTCTAACACTTAGTTGTGTATGTGGTGCTGGGGTTTGAACCTGGGTCCTCACACATGCCAGGCAAGCACAATACTGCTAAGCCACCACTCCAGTCCCCATTGTAAGTTCTTATGGAGAGAAAAATCTTAATACTGAGCCATGAGAGGTGTCCTGTCCTTCTCTTTCTCTTCTATTCCTATGCCTTACACCTTTCATAAAAATAATAAATCTTTCTTTTTCACTAAGGACTATGATAAAATTTGAGTAATAAAAGGATCTTGATTTTGCCTTTTCACTAGTACTTACCACAACTTCTCCCGCCTCACATTTACTCATTCTCAGCAAAATATGAGTAACTTGTGTGCACATACTTAGCAGCCAATACTCAATTACTGTAGTTCAAATTATTTCTTTTATATATATAAATCAAGAGCTGACTACATCATTAGTGTATGACCAAAAAGACACTGAAGAGATAAAGACCCAAACAGCTTTTAAGAAGTTTTAGAACTAAGCCAGCGAAGAACTCAGAAGAAACCAGGATTTCTAACCCACATTAAGCTTTTTTCCCCCTATAAATATTAAAACATTTAAAACTTTGCGTTTCTCTTCTATTTGCTAAAACTACTGGACTACTGTAGGTACTCACTCGAAAAATGTGCCCACCAGAACCTCTTCCGTCTGCAATACTCAAGGCAAGACTGCCCTGGCTGCCATGCAGATCCCTAGAGCTGCCATAGTGAGAGCTGCTTACAGCAGTAAAATTGGAATTAAAGGACCTTGACAGCATGCTCTGAATAAAGAGGGATAGATTTAACAGAGATTAGTGTAGCATGCAAAATCCACAATACATGTTATGTACATAGATTTATTTACAAGTATCCCCACCTGATACCACACAGAAATATCATGCAACACTGAATTTTTCAGAGCCACTAAAAGAAATGGGCACTATTTACCATATATTTATATGACACCACACACATATAAACAGAAATTACACGTAAATATAATCACTCATGTTTAAGGAATAAGGAAGAAACTACAACATATGGCTGCTTTTATTTACTAAAAGCTATTATTTCCTTTATCGTAACACATTACATATGTCAGAAAATAGACAATGATGTCGTACCCATATGCATGTGTATCTTTATAGTCATTCATTAAACTAATTTCTTTACATTAATCTTATCAATCAATAATTTTATCAACAACCAATTCTAACGCAAATGAATTTTTACGGTCCATTTTAAATACAGAATTCCAGAAACGGATCTATAAAATTACCATATACATCTTTTTAGTTATTTTGTGGATTCTAAAATGATGGACAGAGAGAAAAATAGTCCAGATCTACCTTTTCCCAAACCATTTCACCAAAGGTAAGAATTTAGCATGGGCAATTTTCATAAAGTTTGATTGAACTTCCACGAAGTTTCCATGAAGTGTGATTTGAACGTAAAAATAAATCATTCATACATACCCAAAAACATATATAAACATCACATATTTGTTACACACAGAGCTTTGACATGTTGAGTGACCTGATTGACTCTTTAATGATGTATAGATCTTGAAACAATGCTTTTTTATGTCATCTCTGAACATGTACAAACTTACTATAAATATTTCACTTACTAATAAAGCTAAAGCTCAAAATATGTCTGGTTTTGAATTCCGGCTTGTGTACCTATAAAACTGCATCCTGTCACAACAAGCATACAGAGCCCAACTAAATACGAGGCATTAATGTCCTGGGCAATGTTGCTTAATACATTCGGACAGTCTGAATGGGGATGGGGTAAACAAACAAGTGAATATGGCATTTATCAAGTTGTGTTAATCATATTATGGTCTGGAATATGTGCATCATATCAAAGTTTTTACGTAGGAAGGAATATTAGCATATATTGATATCTGTAATAATTCTACTTTGAAATAAAAAGATTTATGCATTTTCAAATTATTTAAGTCAGTCTTGAGATTTCTACTTTATATTTGGATTTCAGGTATAATTTTTATGGATAATGGAATGAGGGTTAACTATTATAGGGGTTAAACTCCACTTAAGGGAATGGAGTGGTGGCTCAGCAGTTAGTTACAGCACTTGCCTGGCATGCACAAGTACCCAGGTTCATACCGCATCACATACACAACTAAGTGTCACAGAAACAAAAATCAAATGAAAAACTAAATAAGACTGATTCTCTCTTTCTCTCTCACTCTCCCTCTATCTTAAAAAAAAATTAAATTTTCAATAAATTACCTATTATTACCAAACTCCCAATTAAACTAGTGAAATTTAATTTTGGGAACGTACAAGGTACAGCAGGCATTGTGAAATTCCCTGGGGAGAAATTTTTAAAAACCCACTCTGTCATTAGAATTATGCTGTTTGTGGAGCTGGAGCAGTGGCTCGGCAGTTATGGCACTTGCCTGGCATGAGTTCAAACCTCAGCACCAGATACACAATGAAGTGTCTGAGCAAAAAAAAAAACAGGAAAAACTAAAAAAAATTATTTCTCTCTTTCTCTCACTGTCCCTCTCTCTTAAAAAAAAAAAAATCATGTTGTTTTTATGTGCATTCAGGGAATGAACAGAGGTCCTCTATCACCCTCCAACACTTGGAATCAATGGTGGTGGTGAAGTTTGAAGTTTACATCCTGCTGCTATAAAAGTAATTAGTAATATATTTATAAGGTGGTTTTAATATGCTTATATTGCTCATACACTACATGTAAAAATACACATATGGTACATTATGTATGTCTGTATATTACGTAACACAATTTTCACATCTAATGAATGAGAACAAGAAGATATCACAAAGTTTCTATAAGCAAAAAAGTAAAATTTCAGAATTATATAATGTTTTTAAAATGTTTCTGGGCATATGAAAAGAAATCATCTCTAACCTATACTTGGAGCTTATATAAATAAATTAAAAATAAGATTTTTTTCACTATACAAATTACTCAAATTATGCTTCAGTATTAAGGATTCTGGATTATTTTTACTGAATGAATGATTTTTAGGAGGATGATTTCAGAACAGTAGTAAATTACTCAAATAAATAAAAGGAACCATATGTAAAATTATTGGTAGTGGTTAGACTCAGGCTTACTGCATAAGAAAAAAATCACATAGTGGCAAAAATTAATCTGAAATATCTCTGAAATCCCTCATAATCTAAAATATACATACTTTTATTTATAGAACCCATATGGCAAAGTTTGAGAACTACTCTAAACTAAAGAACAAGGATAAAATCTATTAATATTTGGCTATTCATACTACTTGCTCCTTAAAATGATAAAATTCCTGGCAGCTATTAACAATAGGGAGAGATGTTGGAGAAATCATACCTGTGTACATATCACAGAACTCTAATCGAATACCCTTTGGAATAATAAAGGTGCCTAACACCATCAGCAATTTAAACTTACTTAAAAATTATATATTTAGCTTTTCAGTATCTCTTAGAAAGAGAACACAAGCATATGGTTTGTATCCCAATTTGCATCACTTACCCTAATTTCACAGTATGCTCCAAGCTACACTATCATCACCTCAAATACAATATATTCAAAAGCAAGAAAATTACTTTTTGCCATTTTATGACATTTTTCATACATACCACATTGCATTAAGGACTCTATACTCCTAATTTCTAGTACTTCTTTTTTATTTTTTTTTAAGTGCTGATAATTCAGTATCCCAAACCAGAAACCTCAGCTACATTTTGAATCCTTTCTCTTATCCAATCCCTTAAAACAGAATAGTTTGTTTCCCTCTCATTTGTATCTCTATATACTCTTAATAAAACAAAAACAAAAACAAAAACAGAATAGTTGTTGTTAAAATGTCAGATTCACTTTCACTGCAGTCACAATCCTAGCCCAGGTAAGAACCATTTAGCTGTTTTATGACTGAAACTATTTCCTAAACTCACTGATTCATCCTGAACACTTTTGCCTGAGATATCCTAAAATAACTCTTTTTGTAATATCAGTCTTTAGCTGAGAACATTAAGTGTTTCTCCTGGGCTTTTAAAATTATTCTCTTTCCTCCACATAACACAAATTATTCTGAAAAAAATTATTTAACTATTCCATGCCTTAATTTCTTTACTAAAAAGTGTGATAGTAAATAAAAATATCCCATTGGTCTTGTATGAAAATTTAAAAATATTTGTGCAGAGAGATAATTGTACAATGGTGCTTCCTGGCACTTTGTAAGCCCTAAAGAAACTTAACTGTTACTATGACCATCTATATCCACAATCTGGCCTAAATTTTATTATCAAAATTTCTCAAAATAAATCCCTATCTCAACCAGGATAAAGTCCTTGTTTCTCCTTGCTATCAGCATTCTTTCCTGGTAGAATTTCTGCCCTAATCTCAGACTCTTAATCCAATTCACCAAATTTTACCAGTGTTTCAAAAAGCAGAGCTTTCCTTGAATAGTCCTATCTTTGATTACTCTGACATTTATCGTTACTTTACATTCATCCCTAGTTTCAAAACTGAAATTACTTTTGAAATTTAAAAATTCCCATACTGGATACAGTGGTATGGACTTGTAATTTCAGCTACTTGGGAGGCTGAGGCAGAAGGATAGGCTGGGCCCAGGAGCTCAGGACCAGCCTGGGCAACATAGTGAGTCCCACCTCAAAAAACAAACCAACAAAAACAAAAAGCAGTCCATAAATCTCATCACAGACAGATAACCATTAATATATTAGCATTTCATCTTATGAACTGTATTTCCTTAACTATAAAATAATTTTCTGAAATGTAATTATACTTTCTGTTCAATGAATAATAATGAAGTCATGAAGAAAATAATGATTTCCTTTAAAAGTTCTATTTTTGCTGAAGTATTGTGTGTGTATACATATGTAAGTGTATGAACACATACACATTATTTTTCCTATCACAGAAGTATATACGATAGAAATATTCATTCAAGATTATCATCCTTGATAAATGGGTTAAAGTTACAATCTAACGTAAAGATACTTCCTTAATTTTCTGAAAAAGCTTTTAACTTTGATGTAAGAAATCTGCTTATATTAAATTAGGAATTACATTTAATTTTTTTAAGAAAATAATTGTTTTAATATCATAAAATAACATTTTTGTACAATAAAGAAATTTTTATGTTTTAAATAAAAACTCATTTTTCATTACTGATATTTATATATTAGATGTTTGTGAGGATGAAGAAGACAGCAATAGACACTATCACTTATACATGTAATTTGTTATTTCTAAGTACTTTTATATGTATCCACTAATTTGGGGGAGCAGTGCTGGGGACTGAAACCAAGGCCTGTGCATACTAAGCATTTGCTCACTGTGTTACATTTAATTGTTAATCAACCCTACAGTAGCTCCTTTCATTGCACCTATTTTATATAGATGAAACAAACGAGGAAAGGAAAAAAATCAAAGCTACTTGTCGAATTAGCATACTAAGCAGTAGAGCTAGGATTACACTGTTGAAATGTTATGCAATACAGTGGTTAAATTTTTTTTTTTTACTTAAAAAGTCAGAGGTCACACATTGGGGGGAGGAACATTTCTCTTAACTTCCAAATATGATCTATGTATCCTTAGAAATGGGGTTAGCCTTTCAGTTGTGGACATATGTTCAGACAGTTTGCCCTGCTTCTTTTCTCACAAGTCTTCTCAGTTTCACTCATTCTCATGTGTAAGTACACAACCAGAAAACTACTGTCATACAATCTCCAAGAAACTGCACAGCAAATTTCCAAACATATATTTTATGTAATGGAAGAAAAAAGCTAACAAGCACATTAATTTGCCTATTTACAAAAGTCCAGACACATCTGTCGGACAGGAAAAAAGTGGGAGAATAAGTCCTCTGAGATGTAAACTACACAGAACATAATAACCAAATACATCTCTTCCTCCAAATCCACTCTTCCTCTATGCCCAATAATAGTGGCATTTCCCCCAAAAAACAGTTCTCAAGGTACAAATCTCAAGCTATATTGCTTTTCTTCAATGAAAGACTACAGAAATATTTGATCAGAAGTAAACTCTTTAAAGCTGGTTTCAGGGTCTTCTCTTGAATTTGTTACTTTGTCTCAACTCTACTGGTAACAGTTCACATTTCAAGTCTTAAGTGGATCACCAAATGGCCTCATAACTTAATCTCTGGCTATAGCCTCTTCCTCCTGCAATCTAGTTCCGCACTGCCACCAGAAAATTATAAAACAGAGCTATATTACTCATCTCCTCTGTTAAGAAATTTCCAAATTCCTAATAAAAAGCACACAAGTTCAAACAGCCTCAATAGTGTGGACAGACTTAACAGCTAAAACAAGACAGGCAAGTGATAATGAAGTAGCTACAGCCTGTGGCTATTCAGCTAGCCAAAGTTCAGAAAACCCCACTGAAAAGAGCCTGACACTTACATGCTGTGATTTCATAGGAACAGACATAAGGTACTAACCATACTCTAGACATTTATTTCTAAAAACTCTGGAAATTTTAAAAAAATAATGGCTGAGACTATATAGTTCAGCTGCATTTAAAACACTTTATATTTAATAAAGAGGAAAGATAATTCTTAGGTAACATCTAATGAGAGATATAAACAAATCTTAAGGACTATGCCTTCATGCACTTGGGCCACAAGACTGTTACTTATACTGGTTTTGCAGAATAATTTTATTTAATTTTTAACTCTTCAAAAGGCAAAGACCTACATATAAAAGTATAAAACAAGAGCATTGATTATCAACTATTTCCAAATTGCACTGTAATGAAGCCAAAGACACACTCAACTGAGTTCAAGCAGGTCAGAAATACAGTTGAGAAAAGTCAAGAATAAATGCCATGCCAGAAGTCATTTTTGTCAATGACAATGTTAGATGAAACGTTTACATCTCCTGTTATTTTGTTAACTATAATGGTGAAATGGTATTTTTTCTCAAAACATTACACAATCAATAGTTAGTAGTGAGAAGGTCAGAAAATACTAATCAGAGGTACACAAGTATTATTTCTAGCATATACATACAATCTGAAAGAGATAAACACATAAATATAAAAAATGAATACATGACCATTGGGATTACTGGGGAGTAAGAGAGGAGAAAAAAGCTTACACTACCATTTCAACTGTCCTAAGGGTAAATTTGAAACTCTGTTCCCAACACCAGGGAAAAACTCCTAAAATGTAAGTAGATAATCAATAATTTAGAGTATCTTGTTTCACTTAGATTAAAAGACAAAGAATACCAAGCATTTTTAAGGAAAATAAATAAGTTCATAAAGAGAATTAAAAACTCATGTTCAATTACCTTTTCTAACTTTTTGGCCTCAATGTGTCGAAGTACTTGTTCTCGCCAATCATGAGGAACTTTACTTTTTCCTGAAGGATCTAATAAAGAATGCTCAGAACTGACCCTTGCATTTGGTCTTTTTGAAGGACTAGTCCGTGAATAATTGAAATCACTGACTGACATAGTTCTCTCTGGTATTTCATTAACAGAGGGTCGAGCACTCTGAGGTCTTGATGCACTTGGACCATCGATGCTGTATGTTCGTGCAGAAAGAGGTCTCTGTGATCCTGACATCATTGGAGTTCTTCCCACTGAATGTAACTCTCTGTATGATAAATAATCTCCTTCGGGAATTTGGCCACGCCTTGTGGGACATGGATCACCAAGATTTATGGAGGCTGTAGAGGAAACACTACTTTGTCGCTGAATTGTACTTCGAGTTGCTTGAGGAACAAGTCGATCATTTGGTGAGATGGCCCACATTTCTCCATGTCTCGCTGGACCAAGTCTTTGATGTAAATGGTATGCAGTATTAGCTCTGACATTGTTATGGTTAGAGAAATTCATATTGGCAGAATGTCTAGCGTAACTGTGATTTTCTGTGCTCTCTGATCTTGGAAGACGCTGAGAAGGAAAACTGACAGGATCTATTTGGGGACTCTGTTTAGAATGCCACAAAGTGTCTTTGACCGTAGCATTGCTACTGTATTGAATATTATATTGTGGAGGACCATATATTTGAGGTGTAGATTGCGGGTCACTTGTGGGGGCTCTTATTATATCTGGTTCCTCAGGATTATGATTTGAATCAAACTTGAAAATTGCCTTTGTACCTGATATTAAATCAGAAGATGAAGAAGAACTAGTAAATACTTGCAATGGTTGATCATACAACAGTGTGGCAGACTTGCTTCTCACTATATTTTTTCCATCAACAGCAGATGTGATTTTAACTGTTGCACTTGGCTGCTGAGAACCATTATCACTAAGAATGTCATAAATTTTTAAACCCCCAGTGTCCATATTAGTTATGCTATGAGATTTTATAACAGATCCCATTGGACCACTTCTCTGAGGGGAGAGATCTTCAGTGCTTTTGGAAATGCCCATGTCAACAGAACTGGTATCTTGTGGTTCAGTCCTACTAGGAGACTGTGGTGTTTCCTCAGAATGTCCATTTACCTTATTTATGGATTCCAGATTAGGATACTTGTTTCCATTTCCTAAGTGTTCAGCTTCCGTTTTAGAATTAATGCTTAAAAAGCTTGTTCCAAGCACTATATCCTGTGTCTTTGATCTTTCCATTATCTCTGGTTGAAAGGTATCATTAGTTACAAGTTTATTAAGATTCATATTAATATGATCTAATTTGTGAGGTTCATCAGATATTGCTGTTGAATCAACACCTTTCTCAATTAGAACTAATCGTTCTTCAATATTCAAATCATATTCAGGCAAGTTAAAATCTTTCTTATCATGAACGGTGAATTTCTCTTCTGGAGAATTGTTTAAAATATCTCCATTCTGCAAAAGGCTGTTAAAATTTTCATCTTCTTGCCTAAAATAAAGATAGTATTTTTGAAAAAAAATATAAAACAAAGTTTTCTTGGTATTGGGGGACCATTAATAAATAACTACATTGTGTGAAAGTAACATAAGTTAAAAGAGTTGGAGTCACAAACAAAAAGCAGTAATTCTCAGGCATGTAATTTTAAATTATTATCTTCATTACATGATGTATACATGTATCAAAAAATCAACTTACCCCCCAACACGTACAATTTTCATGTTTTTATGTACTAAAATTTAATTTAAATGAAAACTATTACCAAATCAAGTGATGTAGAGTTATATTAAATTGGAAACAAGTAAAATATCACTAACTCATATAATATATAGACTAATTCTCATCGATATGCTCAAATTTGCCACAAAAATGGTTTGATAGAACCAGACTATGAACAAAAGTGGAATTATGTATTCCCTTCAGTTCCTGCATCTTTTTACAAATGTGTTAAATATGAAATGCTTAAGGATGGGCAGATATATGGAGAGAAGATAATAATCTTAGTAGTGATGTGAAGAACACAGGACATTTTATAAGGTAATTCTGAAACCTTACACTATTAACCACACATAAATTAACACACATAAATTAAACATATAGGTAAGGAAGGTCTAGAGTGGTGGCTCAGGGGTTGTAGCACTTGCCTGGTGTGCACAAGAACCCAGGTTCAAACCCCAGCACCACATGCACAACTAAGTGCCAGAAAAATAAAACCAGACGAAAAAATAGATAAAACTGATTCTCTCCCTCTCTTTAAATAAATAAATATATAGATAAGGAAACTGTACAAAGCAAAAGAACTAAATACTCAAAGATCTGCATTAAATATGCAAATGGGATTTTCAAAAGAGAAACTAAATCTAATCACTATTCTCAGTGGCTACGTTGTACTTCTCAAATATTTTACAAAAGAGACATTTCAAAATTATAGAAAACATTTCTACTCTGTGGTACACAAACAAATTTGTGTCCTCTTATATTCAAGTTATGTTTCCACAAATATTCCTTAATACTCTCTTCTTCAGTAAATAAACGATAACATTCAGTATTAGAAATAGAGCACAAGTTATTGGTATATTCCTTGCTTAACCCTTACTTCATTATATTAAAAAATGATTAATAAAATACAGTACTACTTCTCTACAATAAAATGAGCAAAATTTTTATTCAGCAAATCAATAATTATCTTAACATCTAAGATTATAAAACTGGTCTTGAAAACACTAAGTTGCAGGCTAAAATTCAGAGAACACATTTTAATGATTAAGAGTGATTATAGCTACAAAATATCTAAACTCATTTTCAGGCAGAAAATTTGTCTTCTTTTTAAAACACAGCTACTAAGATTTACTTAACTATGCCTGGAATTTAAAAACAATTTAACTCTAATGATAGTTTAAAATATTTGTACAATCAGCTTTTAGTTCAACTGCTACCCCAATCTTTCTTTCAGGCAGACCTCAGCAGAGAGTGATACCAACGTCAAAAGCATGATTCTGTTTTGACATACAAATTTCTTAAAAGCTTAAATACTAAAATTAGTTTTAAATGTGTTAAATTCCAGGATATAGGAATTAATTTAATGTTTACACTTTTCTCAGAGGGTGTGTCATAAAATATTAAGTCTAGACCACTTACGCAGCACCATACAGTATCTGAATGAACCCTTCCATAGCATTCCCCCAAAACAATCCTGCATTTTTAAATACAGAAATAAGGCTTTGAGCTTGAATGATTACAAATAGGCTGCTTATTTATAATACCTAGAAATATAGAAATTTTCAATTTTTCATGAAGAGACTGAGGATCTAACTTGTCTTTTCTTCCCACTTAAAAAACTTTTAAATGGCAATGTAGAAAAATTAGACAATAAGCTATAAATATACTGCCTGAATCACTCCTATAATATTTACTTGTAAAAACCTGTTTTAGTCATATATTTATTGTTTGCCTTACTATTTCTATTTATTATATAAATTATTTTGTAAGATGTTCACAAACCTGATTTTGGAACTAATATCAATATGAGTTTGTTTCACAGGAGAGCAGAGTGAGGTGTCTTGACTACTATCAGTATTAAGAGAAACTGAATCAGACATCCGAGATGGAGAAGAACAATTGCTATTATTCTGATTGCTGTTGTGTGTAACTTCATCTGATAAAGAATCTGTATCCTTTGTATCATCTGAAATAAACAAACATTTAAGAATATTGACAAATTCACCAAGAATATGTGGGAAACGCTTTCCAGTGATGACAAATAGTATTTATACTGTCCTGCCTTCATATGAGGTAATATATGATATGGATAAGAAAATAACCAGAGACACCCCTGAAAATTCAGTCCTAGATACAAAGATTAAGGAATTTTTAGGGTCATGATTTTTTTAGAATTATAATTGAGGACTGAACCCAGAGGCCTTTTACCACTAAGCTATATCCCCAACCCCTTTTTGTTTATTTTGAGACAGTGTCTTGCCAAGTTGCAGAGGCTGGTCTCAAACTTGTAATCCTCTTGTCTCAGCTTCTAGAGGTATAGGCAGGGATTACAGTTGAGTGCCACCTTGCCCAGCTCATGATATTTTTTTTTTAAAGAAAGAGGGAGGGAGAGAGAGAAAGGGAGGGGGGGGAGAGGGAGAGAGAGAGAGAGAATCAATTTTATTTAGTTTTTCATATGCCTTTCGTTGTTCAGACACTTCATTATGTACGTGGTGCTGGGGTTTGAACCTGGGTACTTCACATGCCACACAAGCACCGTAACCATTGAGCCACTGCTCCAGCCCCTCATGACACCGTTTTTAATGTAATCGAAGCAAGGGTTTCCTAGAATTTGATTTAGTCTACTGACAAAATATACTGGTTTCTAAGGATCTCAGTTTAAGTAAATATGCATTCTAGCCATTTACAATT